>JBAJFG010000314.1:0-143478 GCA_037903475.1 Ancylostoma caninum
GAGAGGGTCAATTTAAGCATAAGGTTCCGGTGGCAGAAATTCAGGACATACTGACGTTCTCTCCTCAGTCCATGCTTAGTCCATGCTTTCAAACTGCTGCCAGGTGAAAGCGCGTTGAAACTTTATTTGCAATTTTTCAAAAAATTAGCAGGTATGACATCGAGCGGGGTGGTTGATAGTGTCACCTACCTTGTTACTGTCCAATTAATGTGTTTATGCTTTCATTATTTGTTTCCATTGCATGTTCTACAATACCACAAATACAAAAATAACACAGGTGAGAAGACTACGAAACGCAATTCAGGAATTTTCCGCGAGATCCCATCGCTTGGGTCCATAATTAATTGTCCAGTGCGTTAACCACCATGAAATGTTGTAACTTTCATAGTTTCATGGTAATTATTCTTGGCGGTCAATATTCTCATACATACCGTTCCTTGTTAGGCAAAGCTTCAAACCAGGTAGGTTCCGATTTGCTGAGATAGCCTCTTGCATTTCCCTTGTGAGATCTGTGAAGGTCATTCGAATTCTAACTAGCTCTAATCCTCATTCTCTAGCAATCTCAAGAGCAATGATGGAGAGCCAGAAAGGGCCGATTATGTAATGCTGGTTTTTTTCTCTGCTATGCTATTGAAGCGAATTCAAATGCAAGAGCCCACCTGATGGCTAATAATGTCAGGTGCACATGTGGCTAATAATGTCAGGTGCACAGAAATCACGAAAATTTTCTGGTTATTCTGGAGTATCCTGATGAAAGCAAAATGCTGTTCTTGAGCGCATTATTGGCCCTAAAATCAGTAGATGAACCGTCGTGAAAAGCAAAGAGATCTCCGGGATATTTCTGACTGTTCTCCATGTAATCCAGAACTATTCTAAACCATATGCCACTTAGCACATCACGGGTGTGTCAATTAAAGCAATCTTTCTCGCTTCTTTACGTCGCAATCCACTGAATTCTTCAAAAGAATTGAGCTCCTGGCTGGAGTATGTATGGTGAAAGCTCACCGACTAGATACTTATTAGTGTCTCAATTTTAATAAAACAGAATTTTGAAGACATTCAAACTCCAGAATTAGTGTTGCGATCCGTTGCTGTGTTAACCCTGAGTTGTATATGCAAAAATAGAAAACCGAACGCTCAGCAAAAAGGAAACCTTTTTACCCCAGCTCATAAATGTATGTAGCTATTCTAATTTTTTTCTAGTTCTCCTGATGTATTTCTTATGTGAAGAGATGATAAAGAATTTCTGTAAATGAATCTAAACTGTTATAAATCTCCTCATTAATAGCAAATCAAAAGAAAATTACACAATAATGTATGAAGTCATCTTATATATAAAATTATGCTTTATCTCACTCACATGTTAACATTATCGAGACCGGTTTACAGATGTTACAAAATCGATTTTAACTACTTACTCATCGGTTTATTCCTCATCAGAAGGGATTTGTTGCATGTGGACGACAACCAAATACATACGATATATGTATGTAAAAACAAGGTGCGAGAAATTTTGTGGTTGTAAGGAGTCTTGAGGTTTTCGAATAGAGAGTTAGCACTGCTGAATCTGGATTTGGGTAAATATACAACATTTTGGGCCAATCATTCAATTCTGGATGATCTAATTTATTTATTTCTACAGGAAGTGTTCGAAAAGATGTGTAACTTCCCAAATTTCAGAATATTGGAGTTTCGTCGCTTTGTTTTGGGCGGAAGTACTTTGAGAAAAGGCTGTAATCCTTCTTCGGAGGAGAATAGAAAAAATCGCTGTAAAATTATATAAAATATAAAATATATTACAGAAAAAACAAATAAAAATATACTATAGAGAATGGAAAAATCCCTGTAGTGTACGGGGCTTTTAGCATTGACGAAAAATTTGGTGGTAATGAAAATAGCAGATAAAAAAAAGAATTTTAGTGTAATTTGGAGCGTTTTCATATCATACGATGTTCACTATCCTCCACTGAACAAAAGGCAAAATGGTAACAGGAAATGTCTCCCATCTGTTAGAAGTGAGGCCCCTGAGACATCAGAAATAAGTCGTAGACTGTGGCGCGCCAGTATTTCCGTGGAATTCATGCCCTTTTTTGAGGTGCTTTTCCGAGGAATCCAAATTCTTCTTGGATTCCTATTAAACCTATGGTACGGCGAAAACCTACTAACCCGGTTGACGGGCTTCTGGGGCGATTGATTCGATACCCGGAAAAAAGTATTAGGTAGCAGAATTTTATATTTCATTGGTCCTGAACCAGACGTAACCCAAGCGCTTCGGCGCTCTCCTTCTTTAGCGTCCGAGAACGGACTCCCAATTGAGTTCTATCTCGAGGGAGTACATGTTCTTTGGAGCCACAACACGTGTTGTTACGTATTTTGGGTAATTAGTAGTGTCTGGCTTGAGACTAAGACTTTGTTCGGTTCCATTTTTCACCAGGCTAGCGCTCAGACGGCCTGCTGTTTCGCAAACGTTGCCTCCCCCGTTTTCGTCCACAAGCTCACGGCATTATTTCCTAATCAAAACCTGGGTGTTTTGAGGAAAGGAACGATTTCAAAGACGAATACGAATCGCACTGTTTTCAACGACGCGACTGCCTTGTTGCCACGGAGGCACTCATACAGCCGTCATAACACCGTCCGACATCATTTAATGACAGAAAATAGAACGGGTATTGCTGTTATATTAGGACAGGAAGTATTTACGCACGAGATAGCCATGATGTCAGCTATCTGGCGAGGCACAAAAGTGGTTCTTAGAGCAGGCGGCACTATGAAATTGTTGAAAATACTTATTTTCGTAGTTATACGTTTTACAATCAAATGGTTTTGCTAGTCGCTTTTTTAGAACGGATTTGGACTTAAAAATTGTTGAAAAGGAAGAGATTCGCGGGAGATTTCTAAAAAATTTGTACAAGTATACATATAAAAAACTATTCAAAAGGAACAGATTAGCCGGAGATTCCTTAGAAATTTGTATGAGTATACAGATGAAAGGCAACATTCCAACGTTTGCTGTAAAAAAATGGTTCGAATTGTATGTGTCTCAAACCTGACCAATTGTTATCTAACTGAAGTTAAAGACCAGCGTGTACTATAAATGTATTAATTGCCCGAATACATTATTCACTTCATTCTTCTTTGCCAAATTTCAAGTTCAACGCAACGTTATATGCCTAGAAGCAGTAAATATGCAATGGATTCTCGGAATTTTTAGCTTGGCTAAATTAACATCTAGTTTGACAATACAAACCTAACAATATGAAGCCTTTTGTGTCCCCAGAAGTCCTACCACAAAGATGAACTGTACATTTTCTTCTCTCTATAGAAAAAAAAACCACAAACTCCTTAAAAATATCTCGAATATCAAAAAAGGGATCTGAGATGGAGACCATGAATTTCTCTACTACACGATATTGACTGGACCGAATTTTTCCTACCCATCCCAAGCCTCGTAAATGTTATGTTCAATAGTGCATTGACAAAAGTAACAATTGACTCTTTCTCTATTTTTATGCCTTTTTTATTGACCAGGCTTGGAGTTAGGCTTAGGCTTGGGGTAAGACATTTCAAATATTCAAACAAAAGCAAAGAACTTCCAAGAGAAAGCTACACAGACTTTGTGTGTTTTACCTCCAGAGCATTTCTGCTCACCGTTCACGCTCTTTCTCTTCCGAAATCAATCTGGCTGGTCGAAATGGCGCTCTTACAACTCAAATGGATTGTTATGATGTCTGCACACTTCCTAACGTCGGATTTTCCGTGGGAACCAACCAACATTGGCAAATGATGGTAGAGATCCAATCTCAGCAATTCTCTCAATCCAAGCAAATTTCATTGCCACATACTCAAGTCCCAATCCATTGTATGGGCTATAATCCACATTTAATGTTGTTTTTATGGTTTATTCTGAAACAAATCCTGGGGCAACATTTGCGATTAACCGCGCGTGGGTGTCATTACATTCGTACATTTTGCCTGATTTCGTCATGGCTATTTTTTAGACTATGTAAAATGTTGCTGAATACAGTGAAATTGAGAAAGAAGGTTATATTGGATCTTGTGAAAAAAATATTGAAGTCTCTAAAAATTTAGAAGAAGAGACAGGAGGTTCAGCGCTCCTGGAGCAACAAAAACACTGCACTTTTTATGACGATGTGATGTTGATGATGGTGAGCATCTCAAAGCTGCATTTTCGTGGATGATGTGAACATTCCTGGACCTAGGACCATGGTTCACAGACACTCAGCAGCAGAGCTTGTCGAAATCCAGTGAAATAGAAAAAGAAAAATAATAATTGTAACCTCAAAGCAACTTTAAGGTTCTGCAGCGTCTGACTTTGTGGAATTTTTGGAAACTTATATATTGTGCCCTTAATTTGACGGAAAGATCAGCAAACTTAAAAAGAAGAAGTTCTGCAAACTTCCAAAGCCAAAAACTTTCCTGGATTCTGCCACTTGAAGTCCAATGGATTACCTTCATTCACAATTTCCCTCACGTTTTATTTCGTACACAAGAAGCAAAGAAGCTTTTCCACGAGATGTGTGTGTAGCCCTTTAACAATAGCAAGTGAACATCGCAAGCTTACTAGAAATTCCATTCGGCTAATGGGAAACATTTCCATTATGTCATGGTGTGCTTGCAATTTTTGCTGTGATGTTACTTCTGCTTACTGCTATGGTGATTCTTCTCTGTGAATGCTTTCCATTAAATAAACAAGCACCATTAACTCGCATGTTCCATTTCAACATGGAAAATAGTTAGTGAGACATCAGAGAAGAAAAGAATGCAGAAGAGTGTGTGGTAATTAGCGAGGCGATGAGAAAGGCAGGAAGTGGCCAGAGTTACTCAACTATGTATCGTCAGTTTTTGAACAGATCACAGTAGAAACATACATACACATACATAAATACGCATACTACATGCTACAATAAAAAAATAAACAAAATATAACTAAGAATACTAAAAGATAATATAAATAAAAATATAAATGAAAATGCTGAAATGAAATAAACAAAAATGCGACAATACGCATACTACACGTGCATGCTACGGATTTTTGGTGCTGTGCTTCGGAGGCCTAAGATGAATGAGAAACTTCTCTTCCGGAAAAGTCAGAAAAAGAGTATGTTTTATGATAGCATTTTGTGGAAAAAAGCCGTATTCGACTGACGTGAACCTCTCATTTTTTTTGTTTATTCTTACTTTTTCAACTTGAATGAGTCTCGTCACCAATTATGTGAGAAGCCTTGCAATAAGACCCCGTGTAAAATCCATTTGCTCCAGCGCATTTGTCAGAAACTCAGAAATGTGAGTCTTCTCACTTTCTGCTCGAGCGTGTTCGTTTTCGAGCCTAATAAGAAGTCGTTCACTGAAGTACAAACACACTTCACAGCCAATTATTCTCACAAATAATTATAAGCGTCACCTCGTGTCGCGAGAAGAGAGTCTGTCATGAATCGATGAGCATATTCACTGGTTTGCAGTTAACAAAATGGAATCAAACATAGGCGAAAAATGTGCTGTCCTTTTCGTTACGGATTATCTGGACTTCATTGCTGGCTCTGTTTTCGGTTCGAATCTCTCCCTTTAAAATGAGAAGTGCAGGTCGTTAATGGTTACGCCGAAGGGCCGCGTCCAATGAGGTGTGCGAGAAGACGTCGGCTTCTAACCGAACAGTGTAGCAACGAGTCGTTTTGTAGTAAGTAGTGCATACATAAAATATTATTTTGAAGACAATTGTTGACTGACGGCGACACCGGCCGCCATTGTTCTTCATTCATGGCTTGCGCAGAATTTTTTGTGCATTTTTGCATTACGGACACCGTCTCCCTAAATCATTCTTCTAGGAAAGTGCAACCGCATTGTCCCTTTTTCCAGTATGAACTTTCTTCTGGAATATATTGTTCACAATACCACTGACTTATTAACACTTTCTGCTCTGTAACGGCCAATTTGCAGTTCTGCGCGTTTTACAGATACCCGTGTGGCCGTGTTTAGTTGGAAAGGAGCCTCTGTCGAGTTGATTGGACCAACTAACAGTGCTTATGTTGCGGAGCACACACCAATGGTGATTATCTGTATCGTTTGATCTATTATAGTTGTTCTCTCTATTTCTTAATTAAAACCGTATAAAACTAATTTAAGGTCATTTATCTTAACACACATGCCGCTTTGGAACAGTTGCGGCAACACTCGGAGGAGCAAGTGGCTGTCGGTGGAGGAGAGAATCCCAAAGGTCCACGCATTATGCTAGGTGTGCATATTTTTTTAAAATATATTAGGTTAAAGGTAGCGAGAAAAGTTTTGCTGTAAAACTTTAACATTTCCTAAAATTCTTGACTTTTGCTTCAGTCGGCCCAACAGATGTTGGAAAATCAACTGTTTGTCGAATTCTTTGCAATTACGCAGTCAGACAAGGAAGATCCCCTGTTTTTATTGATCTGGATGTTGGACAGGTGACTATTTAAATATGCATGTTCGATTGCAATTCAGTTTTTTCATCATTCAGAAGTAAAATGAATTTTAGGGAAGCATCTCCGTCCCTGGGACGATTGGCGCGCTTTTCATCAACAAAACAGCGGATGTAGTGGAAGGGTTTGATCGTTCAAAGCCGCTAGTCTATAATGTAGGTCCAGTTGCAGCTGCTTTGTAAAGATTACATTATGTTATTCTCATTCTTAAGTTTGGTCATATATCACCGGGGGAAAATCTACCACTCTACGACCTGCTTGTGAAGGAGCTGGCTGACTCAGTTACTCTTCGATGCGCTCTCGAGCAATCTATATGTACGTGCTGCTTGACTAGTACGTATTGCTACGAATGAATAACATTGGTGGAAGAACAAATCTTGAAAAAAATCAAAAATGCAGAAAAAAAAATTAAAAATCAAAAGTCCACCTCTTTTCTTCGTCCACGTCTACAACAATCCATTTCATGTTATCCAGCACTTGCTGAGCTTCTTCGTGTAGACTGAGTTGCATGGCAAGAATAGTGAAGATACCTGCTTGCTTCTGCCCTGGCTCTAGATGTAACCAAGAATGGTTAATGAGAAAAGTGACTACTAACGCGCATCAATACGCAAAGGTCAACCAAACTCAAATCCTTCTACCATAGACACCTGGGAGTTTTCCATTGCAAGTGATTTCAGCACGCAAGCGGCTAACACGCCATAATTTAGCATAGATGGGTTAGATAATGATGGACAGGAACCTGACTCAAGGATATAGTGAGCAAATACAACCAGCCTCAGTTGGCTCCCTCAAGGCTCTGTCCTCACAATCTGAGTCGGTTAATATAACTGAATTGAAAGGCTCATAGCCATAAAAGGACTCAGTGCTATTATTTTCAGCCTTGCGTCAATGTTGATCGTTGCAGAAGTCGCTTCCACCTTCATAAGAACTATATACGAATCATGTGCAGTTTGCACTAGTCCACAAGAGAACAACAGAATAAAGTGGAAGGGTTAGAGCCTCCCAGAAATGAGAAAATATGCAGCACGTTTCCAGAAACAAAGCCGTCAGCGACCACTAACACAATCCCAACAGTAAATGCAAGTGGTAATACGGCAGATCTTCTTTTGGCTTTTTTTTTCTTCATTGTTGCTTCACTCAGAACTCAGAACTGTGTGTTCAGCTATGCAGGGGGGGGGACCATAGACGTCATCTCACCCAACTCTCGATTTGAAATGGACCATTTCTCCAGAACAACGGTGTGTATCTAAATCTATTGCGATCTCTTTCCCAATTTATTTCAATCTATAGGAAGGTAAAACCTGCCGAAAAGAACACATCATGCTGCTTTAAAAAAATCGCACTAATTCTCAATCAATAATCCCCTAAAATGGACGTATCATCAATAATCCCCTAAACAAGAATCATAAACGGGCAATGCCCATCAACACCGAAACAACAACCCAGTGAACGATCATATTTATTGAAATAAACCGTTACAAATAAAAATCCCTTCTATTAACTAATCAATAAATGAAACACAGCGAAATCAGTTGAACAGACATAAAATCCCATATGTTGTGAGTAAAAATGACGAGAGAAAAAAAAAGAAAAATCAGAAGAAAAAAAGACACGAAACTCAAGCGAGCTAACTAAACTACTACCTATTCTCTTATTCACATGGTACACTTGTAAATGAATATACCAACTCACATATAAAATGATCATAATCTTCCGGATTGGATGGGATTTCGAATAAGCGGGTAGAATCCCGAGATTTCTTGGTTGATGAAATTCTTTAGTACTTCGCCTTTTTCACCAAATCGTAACTTATCCACTTAACTTGTAATAAATGTAGTTCTTTCATGGTTGAAGATAAGCGGTAAACGGAGTTTTTGTGGTTTTGATGAAGCACCAAACGTTCTACGCATAAATGCAAATTCTTCCATTTCAATGCTCGTTTCAGGTGTGCTAGTTCTTCCACACTTCGTACGCACTCTGGTTGCTCGACTAGAAGAGCACTGCTCCCGTTGCTTCGTCGAGGCTAAGAAGGAGTGAATCGGTTAGAAGTCTAAGTAGACGGTGGTTTTTGAACGGTGTAAGTACCTGTGGAGCTCTTGCCTTGAGCTCTTCTTTGACCTTACAAATTTATGTTATTTCATGCACATATCTGTCATTTGACCTTTACTGAAGAAAGCTTTATTTTTAAACAAAATAAGTTGAGAAGTCTCACCTTTCATGTTTTAGCTGGAATGTCTTAACTTATGCGTGTATGCTTAGGATTGTATGTTTTCTGTTTGGCTGTCGTACTTCTTATTCTTTCCACGTTTCCTGGTATGTGCTCATTGTGTTGTTGTCGTTGTTCCATTTCTGACGGTTGTTAGCCCCGTTTCTGTTTTAAGATTTCAAAAATGTTGCTGGGTGGCTGAGCATCAACACTTTTTATTCAAAACATTGCATATCGTGTTGACTAGCTCGTGTTCGACCATGCTATGTGATCATTACTGGTCAGTTTGACAGTCGCTTACGTTATTTTCTCAGCCAGTGATGATGCGCATCTTCCTGTTGTTGACCGCCTTTTTGCCTTGTTTTTTTTTGCACTGTCCCTTCTGATCCTTAGTCGCGGACATCGGTTATTCTCTTGCATTGGGTCGCAGTCGTTGTACGTTTGAAAATGTATGAGAGATATAGTCTTTATTTGTTGTTGTGTTCACATCAAATTCACGGTTTGGTTTGGTTGGGAAGAAGTATAGGAAGCTAGTCAAGCACGAAAACTTGACGCATTAACAGACTCATCAGTAGTTTGTTGCAAGACGGTAGCAAGCTACCTGATAGTTGTCTGATATTGGGCCGTACGACCAGACTTTGCATCGTATATGGAGCCTCCCGGGTGTTCTTGTGCGAGAGTTCGCATAGCTAGCTCGTAATTTCTGTGACGCTGTGTTTATACTTCATCACGACGCGACAGTCGCGCTGTGCACTGCTTGAAAGCGGTTGGTCCTGTGTGGAAGCGTTTGCCTCGGACATAACGTCGATGAAATCACATAGATTGACCATTGTTGGCACGTGCTTCCACACAGGACCGACCGCTTTCGGACAGTGCATAGCGCGACTGTCGCGTCGCAATGCAGTATAAACACACCCTAACCGGTGAAGGGTTGTTGGTCAACAGTTAAAGTTTAATACGAGATCAATTTATGTTCAGATACCACCTGGTTAAACTAATCGCGCATCATATTTTATTAGTTTTGCCCGAGCTTTGGCTGTTGATACTATGTGCTCGACTCCTTCTATCCATGTGAAGTAGAGGAAAA
Source organism: Ancylostoma caninum (assembly GCA_037903475.1). NCBI lineage: Eukaryota > Metazoa > Nematoda > Chromadorea > Rhabditida > Ancylostomatidae > Ancylostoma > Ancylostoma caninum. Next base: position 9,761 of record JBAJFG010000314.1, read on the forward strand.
ATATGTGCAACGAGTGATGGGGTGACAGTGAGGGGGGGGGGGGGGGCTTGCAAGTCTGTTGCTGATTGGCGTGAAGGGCACGTTATGGATGTATAGCAACAGTCGACAAAAAGGGGACGTGGTTCGGAAGAGTTCGGCAAAACTCTGCCATGTCTGCGCTCTGGTGATTATGCGCCAGCAACTGAGTAGGAGAGGAGCTAAGTCGCGATGAGTGGTGATAATACCAGTATGGAACAGAACTGCTTCTCGAGAACAATAGTTCAAGTCAACTCTGATTCCGTTTCACCGTTGTTGTTGAAAAGGCCATCGCACGAAACCTGTTCAGAACTGCCCATGTGCACGGATGAAGAGGAAGTTGGGAGTTGAAAAAGTTGGAAAAATTAATAGTACAGATTACAAGCAGTTAACGTTACTTTTTAGTACTGATGGTTAGCGGAGTCAAACACCTCGGGACAACAAATTTCCTCTATCACACCATCCTTTTCATATGCAGTGAGCAGGATCTTCCACTGTAGATGCATTTTCTCCTAGAATTCAAGAGATTTTCGCACGAAAAAATGTTTCACACACTGAACACGATTATCACATTCAGTTTATCTCGTACTGCAGTTTATATGATCACTGTGAGCATACTATTCGTGAGCAACGCACACGAATATCCTACCCCTATAGAGAGGCTTCGGCGTACGAAATAATTTTCGTATTCATTACCAGCACGCCAATATGCCCTTATCACCGTTATCTCTAGAAGAAAACAATGCACAAATTTGCGCTGGCACCAAAATCCAAAACGCAAGGCCCGTGATGTCGCGAATATGAAAAAAAATCTGGAGCATATTGCTGACAAATGAAGTGCACGAACTTAAGCTGCGAATTCGAGATGACACCTATATGGTTCAAGAGCCTATCCAAAATGATGTTCAATTATGTACTTGAAATTTGCTAAATGGTCAATGGGGATTCAAAAAAAAAAAAGAAAGAAAAAGAGAAGCACACTGGAGGATTTGATCCTGCCAGCATGTTCATAACAAGCGAGAAACTTACCTTTGCGCCATAGTCATTTAACAGTGCTGTCTTATGCTCCTGCACTCGTACAGATCTATCATATGCGCCTAATAAAACAGGGCATAACCCCTTAAAGGGACAAAACTCAGGAAGGATGAAAACAGATTTGAAACCAGCGTCGCGAGCTGCACAAGGCAGTGTACACCAATTCACAAGTCCAAAGTATCCATAGTGTCCTCCCCTTGCTCTAAGTGGTATTCTGAGCTTCTGTAGACCATTTAGCAGATTTTAAATATAGGTCGTAACATCACGTTGGACATGCTCTCTACCCATATAGAGGATGGGAACGGTATGGATTAGCAGCTTTTCTTCCTGCACTTACCTTGTGAGATTGAGTACATTTTTGGATTGCACGGATCGCATGCACAGTTTCCACATGGAAAATGAATAAAAGATATGCTCTATATGAAAGCTTGTGTCAAGCTTGACATGACTGAAAAAAAAAACGGCATTTCCTACATGATACGGTGGAAAGGTGCCAGAGTAATATTTGCCGAGTAGATGACTGCTACGGATCATGGCCCTAAATATTGCATTGTTCCCGTTAAAATCTCTGACAATTTAGAGGAAGTAGAGGGGAGAAATTGTAAACTCAGAGCAAGTGAAACTCAAGTTTGTGACCGCTGGCACTAGGGCGAGCCGATGCAGGGCGTTGCCCCGGCAATGCTGCAACTAGGCCTCTCCCATCGATCAAGTTCGAGAAGGAAAAGCTCTACTCTTTCACGTGAGCTATTCAACTTTTTTTTCTCATTGGTAATTGCCTACGTTCCTCCCACACGATTTCATAACCTTCGAAAGCAACGCCCTGCCACGATTTCGCCTTTGAGGGCCTTGAGTTCGACAATGCTACTTTTTGGCTTTCTTTTACACCGTTTTACCTCAGTAACGATGTTGACGATTTGACAAATTCCACACAACGTAGGACCTCTTGCTACAGTACCTTTGTATCTCCAGGAAACCCCTAGATACATTTACACTGGCAGATGCTCCGCCAGTTTCATGTCGCTCCACTGAATTCTTTCAGGTAATCGGCCCGACACTTGTCGTCAAACGCCCTTCCTTCTCGGGCGATGGCTGAGAGGCCCGAACGGCTCGCACTGAGAGGTGCAACCCCACACTGTTGATCATTCAAGACCCAATGAGTGGATCAGACCGTTAAGGCGCTGTTCTTGCACAGCCTTATGAGGAAGGGCCTCATGGGAACACCGGCAGCCCAACTTTTGTATTGCCTCTCTCAGGAGCAACAAACACCATCTGATGTGCAGCACGAGCTGCAAGCTCTTTCTGCATTTCTGTGAGTGACCATTCTTTGGCCTGAAGGTTTATGTATATATTCGTGCAAATCTTGGATAGGTTCAAAAAAGAGTAAAGCAGTTGCCTCTTTGTTTCATAAGTATTTATCAGGCTCGCCAGAAGAGCAGTTAATAGCATACCTACAGCAGTGAATACATCTTAAAACATTTTCCTTTCATTATGTTATAATGAGCTTTTCTCGTGGAAATGGCACCTCAGCTGATTGTAGTCGAGGAAATTTCGAGTATTTTTTTTACATTTTCCACTGGAAACTCCCTTCTTTTGTTGATCCATTTCCCACAGCTACCACAGACGTGAGTGAACATCCTTGCCGGCTTTAATTCCAAGTCATAATTTAGAGTGAAGTCTCTTCCCAGAACAAAACCCCTAAAAGTAACTGTATGAAGGTAGGGTCAGATTCGCACATTAGTCCCTAGATCGGGAGAGTTTGAACGAATGGGCGCAGGCTTGAGTTTTTGAACAAAAAATGTTTCGTACCGACTCAGGAAACTTAAAAACCGTGTTTTGTCCGAGATTGAAAGATGCAAATCCCACGATTAACACTTGCAATCTTTTAATCAATGGTTCTATACCAACAATGGTTAAATGCATGCGAAATCCATGCATACCCATGCAAAACCCATGCATACCCATGCAGAACCGATGCGTCTCCAAAAATGCGCCGCAAATTCGTTACAAAACGCACGAAAATTCCATGCATACTCATGTAAAATGCACACAAATCTCATGCAAGATTCATGCATACCCATGGGTGTGCATGAGTTTTGCATCGATTGAAAATTGCTGGTATAGAACTATTGATTGAAAACACCGTGTTTTGCATGAGCACGCATGTCTTAATCGTGGGATTTCCACCTTTCAATTTCATGCAAAACACGGTTTTTAAGTTCCCTGAGAATGCACAAATTTTCCTCAATTCAGAACCATTCCGATCCGAAAGTCGTAGAACCACATGGGATTTTAATGGCCATTTTTGTTCTGGGAGCCTTTTTTTTTGACGTTTTGCGCATTGCTTGATTGCACCAGCTAAGCTTTTGCAAGATCAGGATCTCTGGATGGAAAAAAAGAAAGATGAGTCTCCAAGATTAGCAATGAGACCGGTTTTGATCTTCTTGCGGTTTTCTCTTTGAAACAAAAAATCGATAACCATTTGAATCGAGCATTTTCGTTTGCTGATTACATTCGAAGTTACTGGGACTGAACAACCTGTGAAAAAGAATTTTTTGTTAATTGGCATATTGCCAGTGCTTCATAGAGCTCTCCAATCAGGTGGTCGCTTCGACAGGATTTACTACGGGTATTCGTTTTTCCAGAGAAACGCTAACAGATTCCACATGCTCGCAGCTGATCTCGAGTGGAGTGGCGGCGAGGATTGCCGAGTCGCTATCCAGGAGGAGACTGTGTAGCCTGTAAGTACTCCACCTTTCATGAAAGCTTCGCCACAGAACCCTGCTTACAGACAATGGACAGCATCATGTCCCGGTCGCAAGTCGGTCTGTGCCCTGCTCCGACTGGCCCGCGTTCTGTTTCGCGACCGCGGTTGTGTCGACGTCTTCCACTCGGTGAAGGAGCACCACAACTATGTGCAGGTACCTCTCCAGCCTTCTTCAACGTTCGCTTCACCTCCCGACCAGTGTGTTTTTGCAGTTCGCTAACTACCTCTCTCGAAATCTCCTCACCTATGAGGCCGAGTACACTCAATCGGCGGGGCTGCTTCTCAGTGAGTTCGCTATCTCTCAGCGCCTCAGACATTTTGTAGTACAACCTTTGCGTGTTGAAGACGTCACGCAGAAGCTGATCCACGACGCGGAGACGGCGTCGTTGTTCGTTCGGGTGCAAATAGCCAAATGCATGCTTCGCTTCCTCAACTGTCATGACATGACGATCCAGCAAGCGGCGCTCGAGGTACGAGTACCTCCATATGCTTGGATACCACAATTCTGTCTTGTATTCTTGAAGATACTTGGAAGAGTCGCTGACTGGTCAGCCGTATGTCGTGTGGAACTCTGTGCCACCACTGCAATCGACATCTGCCTACAGCTCATTCCGCAAGGAGATCTCCTCACGCAGAAGTGGGTGGTGGTGGTTGTTAGTTCAAACTACCACAATGAAAATGCGAAAAAATGATTATTGACTTGTCCTACGATTTCTAGAAGAAATTCTCTCGAATGAAGCCAATTTGCGATTTAATTTGTTTTCAGGCTGTGTGCTAGCCTGCTCCGGATACTGTCGTGCGAGGAGCAGGCACGAGAGCAAATTCGAATCTACGACGGAGTGCCGATCCTCGTGGGGTAAGTGCTGGCGAAAATCTTGCAGATGCGCTGTGAAAACATACTCTGAAGGAGAAAAAAGACGTTTTCAGTCTGCTCTCTGTCCGGAATTCGCGACTGCAGTGGCATGTTGCGTGGTCGTTGGCGCAACTTGCCGAGGATGTGGAGACCTCCGTCGAGGTTCGCTTGCAATGAACGTTACTTACAAACCTGAATTTACAAAAGTTTAGTGAAGAACCAGAACGTTAACTCTTAAGCCAAAGAACCAGTTCTGTTTTGAAATGTAGTATTATGAAAATGCTATGCCGTTCAATCATTTTTGCATCACAGAATTCCGTCTATCTAGTCTGTCGGACTGCACCGTCTACGCGGCGCAGCAGGCCAGCTGAACGCTGTGGTTGATGTTTCGCGTGTGTTTGGTGCCACTTTGACCAGAGCACAAGAACACGAAGAGAAACCGCGAAAACACTAGCAAGACATGAACAGCGGCAACGCATGACAATCACAGCTGCAAGCTAGTTTTCCGCGCCGCGTAGATGGTGCGGCGCTGCAAGCCAGGTAGGCGGCATTCTGCGTTTCAAAAATGATTGACCGGCACTCCATATGTGGTAAATTGAAACGAATGGCCCTCAGCTGCGTTCGCTGCATCTATTGACTGTCTGCTATCTCATTCTACTTTACAAAAATCGATGCCAAAGTTGTGCGTTACACTGTAACGAATTAACACATTAAATCTCGTCAACGTCCAATTCCTCAATTTTGGTTCCTCAATAATGTGGCAAACTAACCAAAACTCCTTAGAATATTAAGTTTCTGTACCCTAAAACGCCAAGAATTGGTTGGAATAGAAAAAAAGAGAAGGCGATGTTGTTGAAATTTGAAGTTTTGTGTTCGTTCATTCCGCTTGAAAATTCCGTAGTGTTTCATTTGCTGTGATTCTTCGATGTAGTGAACAATGCCGGTCAATCACTCCTGCATTATCATCTCATCTTGCTTGCCGTACCACACCATTTACGCGGCAGGCGGACGAGATTTTCTTGTCGAGCAATGATTTCCACCGTTTTCTTTGTTTCCTCCCCTTTACTGCGAGACGTTTGGGTAAGAACATGAGATGAGCAAAACATCATAATCATCAACGCCCGATAACCACAGCACCCACCTGGTATATGCTGCATCGTGTAGGTGATGCGAGGCGGCAGATCAGGCGGGAAATGAATTCCGTAATGCAAGAGTGTCCGTGAGTTATTGCATTTCCACTCGGTTTATACAGTTCAGCAATGGGTACGTAATTAATTACATTGGGTTCAATTTCCTTCTCTGACGAATTAACGGATTTATGCATTAACGCTACAGCCATTTCCTTCAGCAACGTAGATGATTTAACGAAATTTGAAAAGCCTGCAACAGGTAACCCTGATCAATGTTATCATAGCCAAAAGAAAAAGGGGAAGAATCACAGTAGCCTTTCACAGGATCTCCATCGAAATCCTACTGCTGTTCCAGATCGTGCAGCTTGGTGGTATCTCGCTGATACTTGCTGAGTTCGCAACCCTGAAAGCTCCTGCTAAGGCACTCAACGACTGGATTGCTATGCTTACAGGTCAGTTTCACTGATGGAAAAGAGTGCATTCCGGTGTGGGATGCGACATAGTACTGACCCTTGATAGCGACAAAGTTAGGACCCTCTAAGAAAGTGCTTTGTGATTTATGGCACATGGTAGAAGCAAGCACTTGGTACTAATTGGCCCGTAGCTAGCTCGAGTAAGCTACGGTTGAAACAAATGCGCATAACTTTTCCAAATAGATCTTCTCATACTTTGTCGTAATGAAAACCATTATATGCATGTATGAAAAGTCCCTACCACCTCACAACGAACCTAAAATCGAAGGTGATCATTTGAATCATCCCTCACCTCCTCCCACCTACTGTGCCAGTGGTTCCTAGGCCTCTGTGCGCTGTTGGCTCAGCTGTGCCAGTGCGACTCGAATCAGCACCAACTGGTCAACAACAACGGCGTTTACCTGCTTGGGCGTGCACTTCTGCTGAGCACCGAAGATGAGCGATTGCGAGAGAATCAGAGCTGGAAGAGTACACAGGTTAGCGAGAGAGCTTGTTTTTATCTTCTCCCCCCGCCCCCCTTTTTTTCCCGATTTCCTCTTCTTTACCTACAATGTTTTGGGAGTTTGCCAAGTTTGAAAGGAAAGATCTCCTTTTCAGTGTTCCATTTTTCGAGTGCTGCGCCTGCTGTTCTCCATGGAAAGAAATCGCAGCATGTTCAAGAAAGTCTTTCCAACGGCGTTCTTCGAGCAATTCATCGACATTGGCCACTACGTGCAGGACCTCTCGTCATATCGACCATTAGTCGCGGAGTACTGCAAGATAATCGTGAGACCTCCTTGTAGGACAGAAGTGCTTTCGAGCATCTAGATAACAAGACTTGTAGGACACATCCTCGGTAGCAGACCTGACCACCGCCTGGGAGTCAGTGAATCAAAAACGCGACCCGATTGGGCGAGTGGCCGACTACGAGTTGCTGGAACAGCTTGGCGCCGGCGCGTTCGGCTGCGTGTACACTGCCCGAAAATCTGGCACCAGCGCTACCAGCGGCGTGTCTCAGTACTATGCTCTCAAGGAGGTATGTATTATTTATTTTGCTAATATAATAGCTGCGGTCAAAACAGCTCGAGAATTCTTGCAGATCTTCATGGTCCAACTTGGCAGCGAGCAGGACGACAAGAGCTTTGGTGACGTCATCAGCGAAGTGAAAATTATAAAGCAACAGCTGCGTCACCCGAACATCGTTCGTTACCGCAAAATCTTCGTTGAGAATCACCGGTTGTACATTCTCATGGATCTCATCGAGGGCACTTCACTGAAGGAGCACATCACCTCTGTTCGCGAGAAGCGGCAGTCGTTTCCTGAGGATCGTATCTGGAACATGGTCATCCAGGTTGGAGCTTTTCTCCCAAACATAGGGCATTCATAAAAGGTCGAAACGTGGTGTGCTACACAAGGCACACTTGTTCCATAATATTGATTCCACAGCAATGATCAAATAGGCTACCATTCAGTTAATGCTCCCCAAAATCTCCAAAAAAATCTTATCCGAAACTTTGTCCTTGGAAATTACTTCATGCGCTGATCTCTGAGGTCACTCATTTTTGCACCACATCGTGACACTACACTTGGGACTACACACTACACTTGGGCCGAATGAAAACCGAATAAGTTATTTGTTTAGGATCTGGATCAAAAATTCCGAGGGTTAAGAAAAGAGGAAGCTCTAGACCCCTCCTTATCATTCCCAAAGGGTTGTACTGCTTCCTCTTTTTTGATAGCCCGAATGTTCAAGTTATTTCGAATAGATTTTTCGAATTCAAATCTATCTTGTGTGTAGCCCCTTTCTAAGTATTTCGGAAACTGATCGTCATCTCCATGGGAAGCAGACAGTACACTACACCGGCGTAGCACGTCATTTTATCACTCCTTTAGCATTGGTTAACCATAGCTATTCCAGACGACACTCGCTCTCCGATATCTGCATAAGGACAAGCAAATTGTTCACAGAGATCTTAAGCCGAACAATATCATGATTGCAGAGAACGACCGCGTTGTTATAAGTGAGTGAACCGATAACGGCGGTAGCCTACGGTATAAAAACTCATTTCGTGCTTTCTCTCAAGTAATATCTACATAGAAGACATGCACTATAATCTTTCCGGCGCAAGATTGCTTTGGGGAAAATCTCATGCTTCGCTGCTGACCGCTGAAAAATGTCTAGGCTGTCGATCAGTCGAGATGTTTCTCTTTCAGCCGATTTCGGTCTAGCCAAGAAGAGAGGAAGCGACTACCTGAAGTCCGCCGCAGGCACCATCATCTACAGCTGGTGAGTTTATAGCTAGAGAAGTGGAAAAATGGGCAAAAAGCGCACTCCTATTACTCAGAGTTGGAGTTTGCAGCTCGCTAGATATGGTTGTATGTATGCATAGGACTTATGTTGAAACCCCCGTAATTGAATTTGAATTATTAACGGGACACCCATTTTTGGCTTTGTTATAATAGGTGCAGAGAACACGGGGATCACTGCGCTTTAGAGAAGACAATCCGAAAAATGTGCATTTCCACCGGGTCTGCTAGCAGGCTCGATGCGAATTCGGTCTTTCGCGTCGTTTCTGATTCGGTCTTTCGCGTCGTTTCGGAAAAAAGTATGAACAGAATGCGGAGGAGGGTCCACGACGTCGCATCGTGAGCATAAACGTCAACTAGCACAACGACCATTGTTTGCGCATACATCCACTCGGGACCAACCGTCCTTGAACAGTCCGCCTTCGCGCGACCGTCGCGTCGCGACGAAGTATAAGAACATCTTCGGAGCATGTTCACCAGGGATGAGCGGATACGAGATTTTTCACGACCCGGATAACGGTGCGGATAACGGATAGGCCAAAAGTGACCGGATAACGGATAACGGATAAGTGTTAAGATACTACAAAGCACCACCTTCTACTAATACCAAGAATAATATTAAGATATTATTAATACCAATATCTACTGATATCTAATATGTATGAAGAATTATAAAAGGGATATACGACCTGAATATTGTGGATGAAAATTAGCACAATCACAGGTCTTCTCATTAATCACCAAATCGCCATTCTCGAAACGTCTCTGTGCATGGCGTAAACATAAGAAGAAACAAATGTAGTATCTAAGTTTCACGAAAACAACAGTGATACTTGTATATTCGATAGCTCGATTGGCACACTAGTTACATATGATGATGCGTGATCAGGGCGTCTTCAATATAAAGATACCCATAACGAACTCTGGTCCTTCCACGGTTTCGGGTGAATATCATCGTAAGGGAAAAGGGGGCGTTACCAGGCCACCGTGATTGGCACATTAATCGAATACACCAATCACAGTAGCTTTTTAACGCCCATTTCCCCTCACGATGATACACACCCCACGGTTTCTTCTTTAGACCCATTAAAGACAATACGACAAAGATGTTTTTTTTTTGGGGGGGGGGGGGGGGGAAGGGCGTCACATAGGCTGATCCTTTGCTTCATATATCTTTTATAGAGTTCTGGTAAACCTTCTAGTACTGACTGAATATTATGGTCATATTCACTCCTAAACACTATATGTGAATAGATCGGAAAAGGGTACAGCAGGGTTGAATGAAAAGTCGAATTGAACTTCGCGAGGAAGAGGGCATTACTCATCTGTAAGTTGTGAGGTCATAAACTTCAACTTTGTCAGAGGTCACAACATTAGTCAGCGTTGTTGATAATCTTACAGGCAAACAATGGTTTCGAGGTTATTGCCTCGATTGTCGGAAAACCCAGCAAACCTGAGCAAGAGCATTTCTAGACGAGTACAAGTCTGTATTACATTCTCCTACATCGCTTCCAGACTCAAAATCACATACGAGGAAAAATGCGCTAGATCATGTGATACGACGGATTTTCTTGAAATGGAAGCTCTCCTCTGTTGGGAGCATGCGGAATGAATCTACTATTGTTGGCCTTATCCGCACCGTTATCCGGCATCAAAGGCCCGGATAACGGTGCGGATAACGGACAGGCCAAAACCTACGGATAACGGTAAAACGGATAACCGGATACGGACAATCCGCTCATCCCTGATGTTCACGTTCTCCCACGCATCTCTCGTCTTTTTTTACTGTGATCCACGTGTAATACTGCTGAGTCGGTTCCCCTTCGCATTTTCCTGTTTTGCTGGAAGGTGGCGAGGGGCAATAGGAAGCGCTGAGTCCTCACAGAAAGAGTTCGAGAGAATGATAAAAATTTGAGAATTTCGAAATTAAGTTCAAGAAAAAACTGTTCCTAAATCTGACTAGTTGAAAGCAAAAACTTATTTTCGAAACAGCAATGAGAAACCAATCACGACCTAATACACAGTTTTTGTCGGATTTGTGAAGTGTTTTCGAAAAATTTTCATCACTTCCCAGCTCCTAACCTTCACCCTTCCACCCCCCCCCCCCCCACCACCCCTGCCCTCACCTCCCTCTGCCTTGTCGTCTGTTTTGTTTCCTTTCATTTTGGAAATTCATCCGGGTAAACGTTATTTCACTGCCAGGAAGTAAAAAGTGTTGCATTATGAGAGGGACATATTTATTCTATATGAGTCGTTCAGCCCCGAAATCGTACAAAACATGGGTTACGGAGAGAAGGCCGACGTTTGGTCGTTTGGATGCTGCATCTACGAAATGGCTGCACTTCGTCCGCCGTTCTATTCGCAGAATATGTTGGCATTAGCCACACAAATCGTTGAGGGAAAGTATGAACCGCTGAGCAGCGATCGCAGCAGGTTTGTTCACCTTTCGCATCATTCTAACCATAGTATCCTCGAGTGTTCAAATGAAGCAGCGCTGCTCTAGGAAACATTTAAAAACATCCAGAAAAACGGTGACTTAGAAAAAGTTATCCACGAAACGCTGACCTAGAAAAAGTTATCCAGAAAACGCCGACCCAGGAAAAGTTATCCCGAAAATGATGACCATCCAACAACAATTCCTATTTCAGCGAACTGTCCATGCTCATCTCCTCATGTCTCACCGTGTCTTCGAGTGCGAGACCGGACATCGTCGAGGTGGCTCGCATCGCCGCTCCTCACATGCTGCTCTGTCTGGACGACATCTTCAGAATTCATGTTTCTAAAGGGAAGGTGAAGGAAGCGCCGCCGATTCATAAGCTCAAGAGGTTTGGCCGACTGTTCGGAGTGATTTGCTTCGTGATGTTGAACGGGAAAAATTAAACTTGGGATCAAAATTTTTAAGAATTTGTATATTTGCTTGTGATCTACATTTTTACTTATGACAACCGCGCTAAGATACGCATGAATATGTAGTTGACGCTTCAGATTAACATCTGAGAAACCAGGAACACAGTGTTCGAGGGGAAAATTCAGAAAAAAAACCGCCAAAGCAAAAGAAAAGTTTGTAGAGAGTGACCAAGACGAAGTCAAATATGGATTCTCAGCATTCTTAAAGAAAACCATTCCAAATACATTTCAATCTATAAATTACCAACTCTCGTGGCGATTACAATAAAGAAGAACACTAGGGAAGTAGAAGTGAATTAAAAATTGAGATCGAAAGTAAAATCAGAATCAAACTCGGGGCTAAAATCAGAATGTTAGACGTCTTTGCTAGCTATTTTCACTACATATGTACTTCTCCATAGTGAAAGGAATCTACTGCATTGTGTGAAAGTGGAATTCCGGCATGTCCCGTTGACGCTTTGATTTTGGTTATTTCTCTATAACCGTCCTCTTAAATTGCTTTCCAAAGGAGTCGTTCCACTTCAACTGCAGCAGTTTCCAAGTTTTTCAATTCGTTACAAAGTATTGCAGTTTGCTAGTGAAGAATGCAGCAATGCAGCCAAAATACTACCGTTAAGAGTAATTAAGATTTAATTGTTAGCTACGTTTATAAGTTTGTAAGTTAAATAATAGCATTAAGTCGTTAGCATTAAGTCAATTACATTCTAACATTATTGTTTAACATAAGCAATTACCAGTATTACATCATTTACTAGTACAGGGAAGCATGGCGGACGCAGATAGTGGGTAGGAGGGACGGGGGGGGGGGTGGGAAAATAGTGGGGCCTTCGGCGATCTGGGGGCCCAGATGGAAAATTAAATTAATAAAAATATTAATTATAATAATGAATAGTAAATAAAAATTATATTGAAAATAACAACAAAAATAAACCATTAAAAATAAGCCAATACAACATTTTTATTTGTAAAGTAATCTCGAAAATTTGGCGACCCATTCTCGGGTGGGGGAGGCGCCCCCTCCCTGCGTCCGCCACTGCACGGAAGTGATTTCTTTCTCTGTGAATAAAGACCTGCGAGTCATAAATTCCAACCCGTCGGATACCGCAGCATTTTTTCCATCCCCAGACTCTTACTTCAGAAGTTCTACTTTCAAATTCATGCACGAGCAAAAGAAGAATTCAAGCATGCATAATGTGCAGCGCTTCTCGTCCTCTCCTCCTTCCACACAAGGAAGTTCTCATAGTTGTAAAAATCAGCACAATCATGGGAACTTCCAGTTGTTGTTACCCCAGATCACTTGCACAGACCTTAAAACTCTAACGTTTACAGAGAAAACGTCTCGCTCGACTCTTCGTCGAACTCATCCATAGGAGGTTTTACTCGCAGAAAAGCACCTGTTGCGGAGTCGATCACCAAGCAACGCAAGGATCAATATCTGCCAGTAATTGACAACAGTATCGACAAGCCGAGAAGTAAGCCGAGACACACATATATCTTCCTAGAATCTTTTATAATTGCTCATATATTTATAATTGGGCATTTCTGCTAATATCACTGACTCTGTGCTGACTGAGTAAGCTTACGTGAAATTCGGTTCTGATGTGTTTTTTTTTCAGCCACCAAATCTTTGTCAGCAGGACAGGCCAGCCGAAACTTGCCAACTAGCACTTCTTGCTTCCTACCGAAGATCGGAGGCTCTGGACGAGTAATTAACCTCCAGGATCACACAAGTAGTGATCTTTCGTTAGAAAATACCTCCAACTTCCAGGGACGTCGGGTGACTATAAATGAAACAGACCATAGAAGAGCCAGTTCTTCGGGATCGGTCGATCGTCGCATAGGAAAGCCCCAGGAAGGACTCAGTGTCCGATCGGCTTCGTTACGTCCGATCTCTGATCCACTGCTTGATGTGCTCGCCCAAATTCACAAAATCATGGTGATTTGTGATGCAGGTGAGGAATTATGTGGGGCAGTTTACACTAGCTTTTAGGATAAAATTTGCTTCAGGCCCATCTGAATCGACAAATCACAAGCGACGAGTGGTCGAGCAGTTCCGCCGTCGACTCTTCAGCAAAGCTAGCAATGCAGACATGATCAAAAAGCATTTGCGAAAGGTCTGTCCAACGAAAATCGCCAGGAAAAGTGAAAATCTATGGCCCATCAGCTCAGATTTAATGTTGTAAAATCCGTGTCAGAGCGATTTCGCTGCCGAAATGCTCTTAAACGTTTCGGATAAGCAAACTTTTTTTGATGCAAAGTATGCATATTATACATATTGAGGCTTCTATACATTTAAAAAAAATCAGTTTATTTAATCTCGGTAAAAATTCATGGGAATTACACTCATTGAGGCACCTGTAGATCCTATAGGCAGTGTTTCACTTCAGAATCGATTTTGAGATTCCAACATCAAAAGATTCTTCAGCCGACTCTGACCACAGTGGTATACATACTCCCTCACAAAAATGCAGGAAAATTTCCTTCTTGATTTCCCTCTTTCTGGAGAGCTGCGACACCTACTACAAGGAGTGGGATTCTCGACACGTTACGCACTAGCGATCGATGTCACCGTTGCCATCACATCCCTCAACTCCGAAATTCCTGTGGTAGCTGTCGCCAAGAGCGCACGAACTTTCCTGTTTGGCAAATTTGTGAAACAACCACTTTGATCACTGTGTGAGCTTAATATTGGGTTGATTTTTGACTCAAAACTTGTATTTTTAGTAATTTTGTTATTCCATCTGGGTCCACGGAGTGGCGAAGTCGCCACTTTTTCCCAATTTCCCTGGCTAGCAGTTCCTGTGTTCCGAACTGCCGCATATGCCTCAGTAATTTCCATGCGTTTTTATTAAAAAAGTGTAGGGACGGTACTGCTATGTAGGATTGTTTGAAAGTCACGAAATCGACATCCGACATGGTCCATCGGTCTCTTTCGATATGCCGATCGCCCGTATTGATCATGACTGCTGCACTCAGCCGGTGATCAATCACCGCGCCTGCTCCCTCGCGAATCTGGCCACGGCGCGACCAGATTGGCCGGTTTCAAACGCTGCTAGGCCGTGTCTTCCTGGAAGAGTTGACGCGACTGCTTTTAAAGTGACATACTCAGCTAGCCAATTTAGGAATTAGCATGATTTCTTTCAAACGCGACAGCTTGTCCTGGAAAAGCAGTAATGATTGATCAACTACTATATTTTGAAGTACAAATTTCAACTCTCCCTAGCACAAGCAGCTTTAAGAAAAGCACCGTTCCACCTCACGATCATTTTTAAAATTATCAAATGAAAAGAAATTCTCAGAAGCTCTCGTTCACAATGGCTACGTGATTCCTTGCGAAACTGCCCAAGACCCCGTTTTCGAGCCCAGTTTTTTGTGGAGCTTTTGGGCGGAGCGAAGGTGGGACTACGAAGTTTCTGCAGCACGCACTTCCTTGTCGGTCACACATGGAGTGCTCTTTCTATCATGTTAGGGAGTGCATTGTAAGAAACTATCACAAGGAGTATAAATGTCTCCAGAAGGTACGCTCCTGGTAGGGCACTATTCCGAGACATCCTCCTACCACCTTGGCACCGCCTCCGGCCCCGCCCACGGGTCCCCCAAGAATTCTGGCTCGAAAAAAGGATTTTCGGCAGTTTTGCAGGGAGCTACGTATACCATTGTGATCAGCAGCTCCTCTTCTTCTCATATGGAAATCTCAAAAACGATTCTGATGTGGGCATTCAAGACCAAATCGAAAAAGTCAGCAACATCGTTATCAGCAGCGCTATTTGGTGACTTATCACCTTCTATTTTGGAGATTTTCTGAGCAAACCTTTCATCAAATCACCCGCCATCCACAAAACATGCCTAGGCATGACCGTAGCGAATGAACGAAACAGAGGACCCATGTGGGCCACCACCGTAATCGAGAGAACTGATCCCTTTCGAACTGCGAGCTTCAATTCCTCAACTAAGCAACCTATTCATTTGTGCGAAACAACAGACTAAGGGTCAGTTGACCGCCCCACCTCTTTCAGCTGTCCGCCGAAGCGCAAGAGGAGATCGAACTGGATTTGGGCTACTCGGACTTCCGACCAGTGTTGGCTGACATAAACATGTCCGGCTACCATAACGGTGAGTGTCAAAACAGAATAAATCCATAGAATATCTGACAGTTTTTTTAAGACCAAAAAGTGACGAGAATCACTTACGAGCAGCTCTCAGCGTGTATTCAAATCCTCACCCAGGAGATTCGGTAATCCATGCTACAAATGTCTAGTTGTTTTGTTTCTGGTTATTTTCTTCAGCATTAGTGCCAATCACTAACATTTATTTGTACTGACCGTTCTTCCTCTATGTAATTTCTCTGTTTTTTTTTGTCTTCTATCCTGTTCCCATTAACGGCAATCGCGACAACCAATCCTCCTCTCACCACAGTAGATGAATTAAAAATTTTAACAAATTCATATTCTCGAGGACAGTCAAATGCATCAGGTAAATATATATTTGATTATACCATATTATTTTCAATTTCTTATCCTCAGGTAAAATCCTTCGAGTAGAAATAAAATTGAAAACTATATTTTCGAACATGTATTTTGATTATTTCAATTTACATTACGTTTCAAAACTTTTTCATTCTTAGATCTCCTACTACCCGGGTCCCTTTTTACCCAATTTTCCCTCCACCCCATGCGACCTCTTCTGATATATTTGTTGTTGCATATTTGTTAATAATAAATATTTTCGCTAATCTCAGGCGCAATCAATCATTTCTGAATAATATTTCTGTCATGGTTCTCCAATGACCTACTTCTGTTATAGCCTGAACGACTCCAACGAAGCATGTATTTATTTCAAACGAAAGTATAAAAAGATCGCATACATAAAAATACAATTCAATCTCTAATAAAGATTTTTTTTGGGGTTTTAATTGTTTCTAACATTTTGAAAAAATAATATGAACCAAAGAAAATGAACAATTTGTGCTATTGTGAATGAATGATAGATGTGTTTTACGATAGAAAATCTATGCTAAACTTTGGAAGAATTCAACAAAACCGAGACTGATTGCATGAGCAAAATGATATCGACTTGGGGATAGAATACGTGGGCACGAAGACGGAAAAAGAAGCCCCAAATCAACTGTGGTTTGAAAATATAGGTGAACATAGTTCAAGTTAGCAACAAAGAAAATCTTCAACGCAATTTCAACAAAGGAAAACCGAACACATAGCAGAACAACTAATACGACCTTCTAAGAGGTACTATTTAACCCCACGCGATTGGAGCAAACGTTTGAGAACAATTCTATTCCAACCGGGAGCTCTCTAGATAGCTACACCATTCAATTCATCTATTAACGTGGGAATTTTACAAAGTCCCAAGGAGGGAGAAAGGAGAGAAATACTTCAGAAGCATCGACAAGAACAGGCCCCTCCTTGAGGTACAAAACCAAGCGTCTCAACGAAAAGCTCCATCGTAGGGTAACAACGCCATAAAAAGGCAAAACAACGAACTATTTTGAGATAACCAGTTCAGAGAAAAACATACAAATCATGGAAATGTGAACACATCGAAGCATACCAGTCTAATTCTTCGCGGCAGCAACTTTCTTTTTATCATCGGCACTTGTCTGCAAAACACAAGCCATTATCTCACGGCACTCGCTCGACTATACAAAAAAAATCATCAATGTCCATAGGATACAAAATATGCAAAATGGATCTGCAAGTCCACAACATTTTTATGGGTGCATGCTACCAACTTCTATGAATGCGTGCCACCGTAACATACATAATTCTGATGCAATAATTGCCAAAACCTTTATTCTAGTACGAAGATGAAGCGTGATATTGGTATAAAATCGACACAAGTATGATCCCCCTCCACACCTTTTTCTTAGCCGGAAAGATTGTACCCTTCCCCCAACCTCCGCATACAAAATCCTACTTGCGCAACGGACCATACATTCTTCTGCATACAAAATCACCCCTACAACAAGCCCTCCCCGATGCGTCCTTTCTGTAACGGCAAGATACGACGTACTACGTTTGGGTACAAAATCCAAACCATCCACAACGTAGCCCCTTCCTCATACGACATGCCGCCCCCACCTCACCCACTGCCCATAATTTATTCATCATCATACATTTGTCTCGGCCTAGTACTAACCTACTTCAAAATCAGGTATAAAGCATATATAAGGAGAATATTCGCCTGTTGAATGAATCG
Source organism: Ancylostoma caninum (assembly GCA_037903475.1). Classification (NCBI taxonomy): domain Eukaryota; kingdom Metazoa; phylum Nematoda; class Chromadorea; order Rhabditida; family Ancylostomatidae; genus Ancylostoma; species Ancylostoma caninum. The sequence continues at coordinate 27,437 of JBAJFG010000314.1, forward strand.
CAATGGACTTTCTCTATTCTCTGGGTTTCGACAAAATGAGGAATGATTTCTGCATTGATTCGTACGTGATTCTACCAAACCCGTTATGTCCCTGAACTATCCGCAATGGCAACGCATGTAACATGTACCCATGAAGTCATCAAATATGTCATCTTCAGTTCTGGTTGTGAGAAATAGAACTCGCTTAGAACTTATCAACAACAACGCGCTGTCGCACTAGACAGCAGTAACTGGTTTGAGTAAAGGATTGCAGAAGCGAAGCAATAAAAACAAAACGGAGATGATCCGTGATGCAAACGACTACTCAGAACAGTAGAATGCTCGATAAAAACTTACAATGTAAAAATCATCGGGTGTCTTGTATTTTGCAAGTTCCTTCTGCAAAAACGGATCAACGACAAGCTGTTTGGCAATCTTACACCTGAAACTCGTATGCTGAATAAGTTCAATGGAAAATCGATGGATAAAAAAAGTCTGACCGTTTCATAAACACCCAGAACTTCTCCAGACCATATAGTTGCCCATTTTTCACGTCGGCAATGCAGTCTTTGACGAAGTTTTTGTAAATCTCTGGCCGAAATCGCTTTTCCAGCCCATAGCTGTAGAATCGGAACAAAGCCTCTATACCATAACGGAAGCTGGAAAATGAACACCAGTCCACAACAGGATGTGGCCATTGCAACAACAAAAGGATTCACAACAACATACACTTGCTCTGCTTGGCTAAATAACGACGAATTTAATCACAACATTTCTCACCCTTTTTCATCATCTTCGAGGGCTAACTGACGGAATTCCTCATACATTTTCCTATTGAAATTATCCCTTAAGAAAAATGACCAAAAACGATACAACGTATTCATCTCAGCGCAGTCATAACCTAGACTCTTCCGCTGTTTCAAGCACGATTGCCTCCAATTTGAGTATACCTGCAATAGAAACAAAAATAGCACGTAAAACAATTCATAACAGCGATACGACTTACGTTCTGTACGAAACTGTTCTCTTGTAGCAAGGAAACGGATGGATGGGCCGGAGGGATCTGACTGCTGCTGGCGGCGATTCCTACAGGAGCAGGAGGAGGTGCGTCATCGCGACCAAGCACCCACGCAACAGGCATTTCTACAGGAGGATTTGCACTGTGTCTGAATTGAAAATTTACTTCTCTAGCACAAACTGATATTAAAAAAAAGGCAAATACAAAGTAATTAGTACAATTACACAAAAACAAGCGACAGAACTAGTGAATCGGTGCTAGGCTGCACAGAGAGGTAACGTTTCCATAGAAGAATCTATAGGGATAAAAAAAGCTTGACATAAAGAAATTGAGCGCTATTTTCCTTCCATCAAAGAGAATGTATTTCATTTCTATGAAAATGCAAAGATTTTGGAATATGCTAATTCACAAAAACGTGGGATTCAGAAAAAATGGGCAAGGAGAAAAAGAACAATAGTACGCGGTACTAGAGCATCAGAATGATACTGACATCAAATGAGACACCTGTTCTCACTCACATGCTTTCTCAGAATCATGCTGGTAACATTGTATGTAGTTTCCCACTCAACCTCAGTGATCAACAATGTGGAATAACGCTTGAATAGGAAAATACATGGATGAATACGCACCTCGTCTTCTGCTTTCTGGGTGACTTCGCATCGATAATCGTTGCCGGTTTCTCCACAGGATAAAAGCGAGATACTTTCTGTTCTGCAGATTCACGACGCTGCATCGGACTTTTCGGCTGAAACATTAAAGATGAACGCAAAACTAGAAAAATATAGGTTTCCATTAGCCTTAATTACTAGTAGAGATTTCTGAGGCACAGTCTCTTGGCAATTCCTGGAATGTCAAGGCGTGCAACTACAGATATCTTCACAGCCTATATAAAATTGGGAATTTTTAGCTGTTGTATAAAAGAATAGTAGCTGAAAAGTAAAAAGAGATGTACTTGAGAAAATCTTGAAAATAGTATAACTGCTCGTCCTACGGACCTGGACACATCAATGAACACACCAACCAATGACGAACACCAAAAAATCACATAAAAAACAACACAATATTCACTTTTAAATGAGTGCAATGAAAATGCAAACCTGGAGACTAAACGTTGAAGTTCATCAGCGATGTGAATGAAAAAAAAACAACACAAGGTAGTATACAATTACCTAATAGTTTTAGTAGTCAAAAAATCTAACAACTTGGTTTTGACCGCTCCTTAAACGGATCGTATTTCGACTAACTTAATTTCACAATCATAACGAGCAAAAGAAGGAGCGCTCTACTTGAAGAGGAATTACTCGAAAATTGATTATATTACGTATTACACAGGCACTCACAAACAGATAGGTTAGTGCCGTGTTCCACATATCAAAACTGCCGTAATAGTCTAATCTGGACCAAACAGATCAATGGACTCAACATACCACAACACTGAGACCTGAGCGCTCCTTGGCTTTCTGTGTCCAAATCGATGGCGGTGGCGTGTTCTGCTCTGATTGACTAAGGGGAAAATCAGGAGGTGGTCCTTGAGCGGTCTGTACAACTTCTTCTTCACCCTTTTGTAGACGGAACTCCTCCTCGTTGATCGTCGAAACTTTCGGTTTCGCCTGGAAATCCACCACACATACCCACCACATCTACGCAAACAACAAACATTGTTAGTCTTCGTGAATGCCAGCATAGCTGCGCTTGAGCAGAATCGAACAAAGTGAAAAAAAAAACACTGATAGCAACTTTGTGACATCCAGGAGAACCAAATAACTGACCGAAGCATCCTTTTCTGGAGCACTCCAGAGCTCTTCTTCGTATCTGCGAAGGCCGATCTCGACTTCTTCGTTGAATTCGGCCTGATGTTTAGCTCTTGTTGTGAAATCACCAGTTCTGTCCAATGTTCGCTTCATCGGTGTCATAATAATCAGCTTATTGACTATATCGTCTCCAATTTCTTCATAGGTTTCCGTGCTAAAAGGAGACGTAGAATGAGCAAATATTCCTCAACCAGTTTCGACTGTTATGTTGTTTTAAACTGAAGAGCTCAGTTGAACAGAATAAAACAAGATGTGCAGGTAGCAGTACTCTTCGAAACTTCTCCGGGTTCTATGTATAAAATTGAAAAAAAAATGTTTCCTCAAAAGTAGAACAAGTTTTGACCTAGGCAACAAACTGAAATTTTTGCGAACAAATGAGTCTCATGAAATTCAAAACAAAAAATACGATGGATTTCGGAAAATTTTGTAGGAAATGTCTGTGCAGAGGTCGCACTCGTGGAAATACAACTGAGGTTCTGAGGTCTAAAATTTTTCTGTTGTTTTGGAAAACGTAGCGTTATTTTATAAAAAAGAGAAGACACACCTCAAACGGAAACTTTTAGATTTGTCCCTCTTGGGCGTGTCCACGCCTCCTGCGCTAGTCTCCAGCTCATTGTCGAACTGAAAGTCTAGATCCTGCTCCGCGCCACCCACATCTTTTGAAGGTGTCGTTTTTTCCGTACGTCCTTTTCCTTTCCTCTTCGGCTTCACTTCTTCCCATCCCTAGAATATTTCTGTCAATGTGCCTTGAAATAGGAATAAGTTCCCTAACAAGTAAAGACTTCGTCTTCTGCCACAAATTTTAAAAAATCTACTTTCTACATCTATCACTGTTCTATTGGTACACGCATGAACGAAACACACCTCTTCTGCAGAGATCTGTGCTTGTTTAGGGGGAGAAGGCGCTGGTGGTTGTGACTGTGCGCCTTTTTCAGAAATGTTGGACTGAGTACTAGCGGTGGCTGGTGCATCACTCGTTGGGCATTCAACTGATTCCTTAAACACACCTCAGTAAATTTCCTATCATAAAGGCAGGTGGCTGGATGGTCAAAAGGGTTGAATCTTTAAGTACTCTATTCTACGCAATATAGGTGTTCAAGCAAGATTTTTAGGCCAGCCCTTTTCGGAAAATTCCTTGTAAAGCAAATATAAATCCATTGAAAGAAGAGCAATTTGTGAAGTTAGTGTTAAGAGTGGCAACAAACCTAGTTTTCCTCATTTTTTTTTGCGATTGCTGAGTGAAACTGGTGCACTAAAAGTAGTACTAGAACAGGAGTTCGTGGTAATCTTGTCTTCGTGGATTCTCAAGAATACTGAGGAATCATTCTATGAAAGTGTGTTCAGCTCTGGTGTCCTATGTTTCCTTTGTTTATAGTTTCTTACATTCTTTTTTGTTTACCTTCTATCCATGTATAATATTTTCGAAGGATATTGACAAAATATGCTAGCATGCATGCATCAGATGTTCTTGTGCGGGGCGCGATACTGTCACAAGATAAGTGCAGAAGCTATGATTACTGTAGTAATGCTCATGGATTCATAGGAACTCACGCAAGTAGAACTACTTGACCAAGGTTTCTTTTTATCGAGCTTTAGTCAGAAACAAAAAAAAAGTGAAACTGGTCCTGTAGAGTTAGTCCATTACCAAAGATTTGAGAAATGTTCGGAAAACGACCCCCCCCCCCCATAACAGGTTGCAGAAGACCATTTCGGTGAAGTACGAATTAATTCACTCCTAACTAAAAGCGTATAAATAAAAATGTGTCAACGCAATTTCTGAAGAACTGGTTCAAATTACCTAGTGAAAAAAAATCCACCAAACAAGGAGGACAAAACTAGTAAATCTCGTACATGGACTCAGCGAACCAATGAGCAATGAGAGTTGTTGCCAACTATAAAGCGCATATGCAACGTTCATAATATTTAGTAAGAGCCTGCTTAAGCGAGCTCTCTCGTCAGTGTACACAGTATAGGTCTGTTGCTCCATTACAGTAATTCACTTACCGTGCTCTGTTTCGGTTGCTGTTCCTGCACAACCTTGGCCTTTACGGCTGTTGGCTCTGAAGACTCAGCACTAGCCGTTGCGCCACCTTCGCTATGACTAGTCGTTGGCTGCGCGGGATGAACAGTAGGAGTGAGCGGCCATTCTGTGGGATTTAAGCGTGGACGGACCATATTGGCATCCTCGGATAATTCCACCTCAAAACGATTATTAACATTATAATTTGGTAAGTAATTGATTTGGAAAAAATAAACGTAAAACTTAGAGATAACAACCGATATGACATACCTTGTCGCTATCACGAAGCCCTTCGCAGATAAGTGCGAGATCCTGAGTAAGAGATCGCACACGTGGGAAAGAGGCAATGAGAGTGATGGGCAGAAATCCTTCTGAGTTCATCTTGCGGCGTAAAAAGAAATCCTTTTGAAGGTTGTCAGCAGAGAAATAATACTCGCTGAAAAGGACGATTTTATGCGCAGTTTGCAAGAAGCTAGCCAAATAATTAATGATACTTAGCAAGCAAATATATCAAAATTATTTATAATGCAAATATATCAAAACATAAACTAATTGTCATAATTTTCCCACGTTTCTTTTTTCTGCTAGAGGAATTCTGTGAACATCTGAACTATCTCGGCATTGAGCGGGGGGTAGGGGGTGGTGACTGAACACCGGATAATAATGCACCAGCCTAATATGGAAATTTTTATACTAAAAAGAAAGTCAAGCGTAAATGCATTGCGAATTCACAGTTAACATGAGTTTCTCTTAGGGAAAAAATCCCGTATTGCAAAACTAGTTTGACGGTGAGGTGATTCTCGGTTTGTTATCCATCTGAATATTAGACAGCCCAATGAATCTAAATTTAAATCGTACTGTGACTGCACATATACGCCCCCACTCCCACTCCCATTGGCGCACTTCGACATTTCTTTACATATTGCAGGTACAGCGATGATGCAATTAAACGAACAGTCATGTTTCCCTAAGTTCCTATATTAATTCTTATGCCACAAAAAATTTCTAGCATCCACTCGTGATCACAGCAAAGGAAGAGAAAGCAAAAGCAGAGCAAAAGAAGGAAATAAAGTCTACAAATTAACGGGCAAGAACTGGTGCATTCTTAATATGTTCTAAAGGTGACAATATTCAACATAGAACAAAAATAATAATCGAGTCAAAGGAAGCCAAGATGATCGGTGAAGCGACAAAGTTACAAGGATTACTTTAAAGCGTTGCATTCAAAAAGAATGCACATGTTTCGCATGGCGGCACCGCACAGAGGCAGTTCAAATTTAGCTCAACCTCTTTTGGTCTAAAAAAACACATCGCATCTTTGTGAAGTCAAAAAAAAACTTGTCATTCCGTTCCCAAGCCAAAAGAACACAACGCCTCCGCCTTAGTAACTGAAAATCGGCGAGTGTTTCTCAACATCACTAGCTAGCTAAAGTAGCTAGAAAATATTGAGAAAGTGGCAAGAAATTAGTTAGCAGCCTGAATGGAAATAATTTTTTTTGAGAGAGAACCATGAGTAGATGTAAGTAGATGGGAGTCAATTAGATGCTCAAACTTCGAAAACATATCGTATACGTACTTTCAACTTTCAATTCATAAGAAAAAAAAACTCACATCTGCTTGCGAACACAATCCTTTAGTGTTTCGTCGTTCAGGGGAACGAATGGAGGTTGTGTTGGATAGATTGGTGCGAACGGTATAGCAGTATTGATGGAATCGCCAATCGCCGCTGTGAGTACAGCACCTTGAGGGCTGAGAAGAGGCGTAACACCGACCGGCTCAGGAGGAGCCACAATGTGTGGCTGCATAAGAGGAATAGCGGGTCGAAAACCGAATGCTGCCATGTGCTGCTGTGCCTGCTGTATCATCATACTGGCCACTTGCGGATCCATTCCTCCAACTCCATCAAAAGGAGGAATGGACGACATTGCGTAGTACTGTGCGTACTGCGAGTCCATCAGATTCATGTAGTCAAAATTATCCTCTCCGTCTTGGATCTCTTCCCAATCGGGAAGGGGCCCACGTGCCTTGCGCTGAGCTGCAGTCAGTTTTGGAGGAGCATGCGGATTGCGGGACTGGTACCTGTCGTTACGCTGATAAAACGCCCTCTGCTTATCACTGTCTCGTCTCTCAGCATTCTTATGCCAGTAGTCGGATTTGGTGCCCACGTTGCGCATGTCACTTCTGATGCCTTTTGAAGATCCTGTGGAAAGCCTATTACTTCCATTAGCAAGAGGTTGAGGCTTGTCTTCTTTCTGCGGTGACTGAGGCTTCTTTGCAGTTGAACTAACAGAAGCTGCAGACTTTGCAGGTGTCGAAGACAAGTCAGGTGAAGACATAGGCCCAACAGTTCCAGTGACTTGCGACTCACTCGACTCTTCACCGCTCAGATTCTTTTTCCAGCCTTGATTGCTCCCTTGAGTGTAGTAAATACCATTCGTCGTGTTGTCAATTACCCTGAAACATACTAATGAGCAACCACAATGGAAAACAACATCACCTAAACCAACAAAGTAGAAGAATTGAGAGACAGAGAACGAAACCGGGAAGGAATGGGAAAAACCAAGGAAATATCGATTCGGAGTTCGAAAAGGCGTCGCGTTCGCGGATGGACCAAAGCGAAGGCACAGCGGGGCCGAAATAGTGTAGACACAGAGGAGGTGCGCATGAGAGGGTCAGCGAAAGAACATTAGATTGCGGAGGTTACTGACGGCGCGTGCGAGTTATGGAGCTGCAAGCCCCAGCTGACACGAGCACGTTGCACCCACTTCTCATCTAGACCGAACTGAACACATCAAACATATCTTGATGAGTTATTTTCGCAGTGGCATAGAACAACCATAACTTGAAAACGAAAGCGTCGCACAGGTAACAGTAGCCAAAGCGTGGCGAAGATTCGCACAAACACTGCAATTACAACGAATGGCGGGGCTCGACATCCCCAAATTACATAAAACCTCGATGTTAGAACTTCAGAAAAACCTTGACAAGAGCAAAAGATCCTCCCATGTAGCGAAAGAAGAGAACAATTTTTTCTTCGTATCGGCATAGAGAAAGGAAATTAGAAAAATCTGGAAATACACTAATAAAAACGACTCGATATATACTTTGCAAGTATATCCAAGTCGTTGACACAAATATAGCAAATATGCGGTGAGCAGTAAAAAGAGACGGATAAACGTTTCCAGAATAGAAACAGAAGCAGGCTTGAGTATCAGAACATGTATTCCAGTAAGGGAATGGTAGGGTCAAATCATGTCAAATCTTATCAATGCACACCAAGAAAGGGGTCGAATTTGTAGCAAAAATGGAGACAGTGAGGAGAGCAGGGTGTACCACAATCATGGTAACAGAGACAAGCACTCATTTAAAACGCATTTCAACCTCATTTGGAATAGCGAAATGGCATTTCTGTTCGTTATTGAACAGTAAACAAGACCACATAATGGATTCCAGAATACCATTCATCTCCTGCTACACCGACGCTCAGAGGTTCGATAATTTCGTTGACAGTGGGAGGCGAGCCACATAGTCGAACTCACTCCTAGGTGAATCAGGTTCTATTCAACAATAGTGTGTAGAAAATCGACGGATTCGCAACTACAGCGGGTTTTCATAAGGCTAATATCTCGAAAACCGAGCAAGCTGAGCAAATCATTGGTTCGAATTTCGGAGTTTATAGTGGTTCATTGAAATCTTCATGCACTTTTAGATTTCCTGCAAACTATATGGGACCTCTTACATCCGATTCCACAACAATTAGTTTCCAACTCTCTACCCATTTGGATGAATGTGTAAGCTGATTTCTTGGACGCTCCAAGTTATTTGAAACCAGTGTTCTAAAAATTGTTGTTACTTTCGAGATGGAAGTAAACAAGAACTGCTCAGGGATTTTCCATGTTACAAGCAAATATTAGGAGTGAACTAGTGTTAAAAAAAATGATAAATACGTATTCGAGGAAGAAACAGACACCTGAAATAAAATGAAGAATTGGAAGCTTGCGCAGTGTTACCATAAGTATGGGCCACGCTGAATATGGCGAAGCTCGGAATCGTGAGGGTGGATTGAGTGCAGCTCAGACAGTTTTCCTGTTAGAAAATGAACGCCAAAATCGACAGACGACTTCATTGCTAGTGAAGCATAGTTGTAACGAATTCTCACAATTAATTTCACCACTATGAATGTGTGCGAGTGGTACCTCATACCGCTCAGTCGTACAAGTTGTTAAGCAGAAAAGTTCGTTGCTGGCCTGATTCGTCGACTAAAATGACTTAAAAGTGGGTCGGCTCACTATTTGAGGAATGAAACGAACAATAAACCGTGAGCATCTCCTAGGCTTCTGAACACGACTCAGAGTCAGAAGAAAGTCAATCCGTGACTACTCCACTTTCGCGCACCTAAAAAACCTCAAAAAAAAAAAAGAATTTTTGCTTTGCTGAAGCTTTGCAGGCTCACGCCATACGGCAGGCATGCTATCTCGCAGAATTCTTTTAAATTTTTGTATATAGGTTATATCATATGCTGATCACGAACACCAACATCATTTTCGGCGACACCGCCATTTCCCAACCGAAATCGACATCTCCTTTCAATTTCGTGCAGCTATTTCAGCGTAATCTCGTAGAAGTGAGGTCACGGTACAAAATTGATACGATATTCGTGTTTTGCACCTCGAATAACTCACCCGAGCAGAGCTTCAGCGATAAACTTTTGAAGTGTTTGGGTCTGCTAAAATGGAAGAGTTCCTGTCAGGCCAGCAAAGAACACTAAAATCTGGCTGGTTTAGCAGTGGAAGAAATGTTCAAAATTGATCTCTGTCTGAGCTTCATTCTCTATTCTTTTTTGGTAGGTAATCTGATGAAGACTCGATTTCACGTTTTATCGGCTACGTTTCGAGTTTAAGCTCACCTTCAGGCCAACTGACAGTAAACTTTAAAATTTTGCAGTCAACTTCGTGGTCAGTAGGAGAGTTGGATCAGGTTGGAGCGACTGTAGCCTAGGCTTCTGTTGTTTACTGTCAGTTAGCCTGAAGACGAGCTTAAGCTCGCAACGTAGCCAGCCAACAAAACGTGAAATCGAGTCTTCTTCAGCTTACCTACCAAAAAGAGTGGAAGAAATCTTCAACGAAACATGCCCAGTTCTTCTTCAGGAGGGTGGAACTAACTAAAAGGTGAAAGTTGTAACAGTCCGTTTCGATGGATCTAAGCAGACAGTCTGAAAAGCAATCCTTCAAACTTTCGTTTTCATTCAGAAGTTTCCATTTCGTCACCAAAATACCAACACAACCTCTGGCGCCACGAGTGAATCATGGCGGATTCCCTACTCTTCATGAGGAGTCAAAAAAGATCAATAGGGTGGTCGATCGATGTGATCGTGATCATGGTATATCTAGGATTGTGCTGCAGCTAAATGGGAAGAAGCAGGAAAACCATCAAAAACATACATATAGCAACTAAGAACCTGCAAATTATAACACTGGTTCTTCTGCATTGTTGTTTTCATAAGTAGTTATTTGTTACATGGCACTTTTGAAGGAGATGGAGTGGAAATAGATACAAGCAAAGAAGTGAGCTGGTTGGATTTCATAATTCATAAAGAAAAGGAATGTTCTAAAAACGTGCTGAACACTTCGAAGATGTGAACAAAAGAGGCGATAGAAAGTAATGACAGAGCATTGTGGAAAGCAAGTTAAAAAAAAGACCGCAAGCGCTCTAAGCAAAACTGCTGTAAAAAACTGTCATACCACCTACCAGGTTTCAGTTTCATCTACTGAGCACAAGTCAGGAGAGTCAGAAAGTGTGGGATGTCCGCGTGAAACGTTCCCTGTAAAATGTTTTGATTCAAAATGGGCTTTCCAAACAAATCACATGACTTCTCTGAAATAAGCGTGAGAAGAATCGATTAAAAAAAGAAAGTAGTACTGAAATGAAACCACTAATATCTATGGCCTATCACTATCGCGAAATATGGTCCAGCGCCCATAATGATGAAAAATAATTGCGACCAATATGTTCAAAGCAAAGAAATATCTCGAAGTTTCTTAAAAGCAGGGCCTACCTAGTTTTTCATGCCAATGATATCAGCAGGCTCTTAACCTCCTCGTCGCGCTGAATCCAATAATGTCTAGCAAAATCACAGAAGTAACGAAAACCTCGCTTTTGATAGGATTGGGTACCCACTCCTTGGAGCAGGGCGGGATGTCGCTCCAAGCTGTGCTGGATGTCTGCTATACATCACCAATTCAGAAAGCAATTTAAATGTCCGGATATTTGACACTGAGAAAGCCCTAAAGCTCTTCTTCTTCCTCATACAGCACTAAATTGGTCTCTAACTCAGGAAATCTAGAAACTGTGTTTTGCATGGGATAAAACCGTGTTCCGCATCAGATTTGAAGATGCAAATCCCACGATTAAGACGCGCACACTCACGCAAAATCCATGCAGATCCCATACAAAACCTGGTTTGAACCGTGTTTTGCATGGGATACGCATGGATTTTGCATGGGTTTTGTGCTGTGATGATAAACTGCCTTGTCCACGTGCCTTGAGAACAAAAATATTGCTATGTCACGCGCAATACTAGCGCGCACGTTGCAATTCCACTGGTTTACCAACTCCCTCGCAGCTCATCTTTGATGGGGTCAACTTCTGCTGGATGTCCGATTGAGGTGCATCGTACATTAAACTGGTGAATGTTCCCTATGTTAACATGCAATATCTTTATATTTCAGAGAAACCCACACATTTTTGACATAATTATGTAAATCGCAATGAGTAAGTTTTTCTCAGACATAAACCACTCTTGATTGTGAAAAGACAACGAAAATAATGAAGGAAAAATTTAAATGACCAGTTTTTTCACACATCGATGCAACCAAAACCCCCAAAACCCATGCATATTGATGCAAAACCCATGCAACCGATGCATGGGTTTTGGTTTATTCCCGTGCAAAACACGGTTTTTTAAATCAATCGTTTTTCAGCAATGTCTAAATCTATGAAAAATCCATGCACATCTATGCAAAACCCATGCGCCTCCGAATCCGATGCAAATCCCGTGCAAAACCCATGACTTTCACAAACTCATGCAAAACCCATGTAGACCGAAGCAAAACACGGTTTTTACATTTCCTGAGAATGGTGGAACATTCGAATTTTCCATTTATTCGAAACAGAATATTCTTGCCCTCGAATATCGAATACTTCGAAGACATGGAAAATTCGAATGTTCTAACAATGCAGGTCAACAGATTATTGTACGGAAGAGAAAAAAGGTTCCGGAGCATTCTCAGTTTCGAACACCTGGATGTTTTGTTTCCTGAGTTGGTAACTGAAGTAGCAAAATTACTCGATTTTTATTCGGTCGAATGTAGTAGCGAACAGTTACAGACCCCATCCTGGAAAACGTGTTTACAAGTCATTGCGGCGCAAGTGCATAGGCGGACTCAGAGCATCGAGAAGGTTCGAAATTTGTTAATAGCTCAGACACGAATATGGAGTGGAACCCTGCCTTTAGAGGCAGTATGTCACCTCGTTTCGCGAGCTGAAAATACCAACAGGCTCTAGAACTCGTCATTCTAATTCCAAAGATGTACGTCAAAGCTCATAAAAATGACGAAAACTCCGTTTTCGGAGGGTCCGAAAGCGCAGTTCATGGACCACCTGGGCGGAGCGGTCCGTGAATGTGCTGGCTGCCCGCCACGTCTGCAGCGTTGGCCAACACGTCTAGACGTGTCCGATCGATGAGATCAACGGCTTCACGCGTCCACTCGGCTCGACAAACTGTTACAAGCCCCGTCCCGAAAAAACTTTTAAAACTAGGGTTTGAAGACCTTTCTGTAACATTTTAGGTATAGCGTTGGATTCAGCGCGTCGAGTAGATTCAGAATCTAGAGAAAGCTCAGACATGAAAACGAGGTGACACACTGCCTTTAAGGTAAGTGGCTGATAAATTCTTCACATTATCAAATGAGGTGAAAAAATCAGCAGCATCTGACTTTGCTTTATAACGAGAAAACATCAACAAAAGTTTTGCGATTTCTGGCCTCCCTTTGATTGATGACTGTAAAAAAATAAGTCTGGCAGCATTACCGTTTGGTTTCTCCTCCTTCTTTGCGCTAAGTTTGTCTCGAGCAGATCCTTTGCCCTTGTTCCCATAGTCCACATCAATTTCAATCTTCTTCCAATTGCTTTTACCCTTGAGTTTCTGACCGTTTCCTATGGATTCCTGGTCTTCCTGAAAAGAAAGAACAATCTATCTTTGGGTTTACTTCACTGATACAAACGCTAGTCAAATCACAGAATTTGCTCTGAATGTAATAGATACATGTGCTCCATGAGTAGCAAGCGGAGGGAGAGAGGTGAAATTGTGAATCTGTTCTTAAGCTTCATGACTTTGAGCCTAATTACTCGTATATGGAACAAGGAACGAGATGGACGAATAGGAAATATCCCTTTATAAACTCTCTGCAGCCTTTTTTAAAATGAAAACTTTACATAATTTTGATGATTGAACGGTGGAAGTAGTGCTATAATTACATCCAACCCAACAGCATAATCAAGAAAGCTCATGCAGTACAGAAAACTTCAGATTCGTAGGCGTGCTATTTGACTGCTTGATGTTCTCTTTAACGCATTGTGGAGCGAGCATATCTTTGCATGGATTGCCAATTAACGTTTGGGCTCCGGTCGGGCCAATCTGATTCCTTGTCTTCTATATTTAATTATGTAGGCTTAGTAAGAGGTCGCCGAAAAAAGTACAATTTTGAACGTAACATCATAATGTGCACGTGGTCCACGATGGCTTACAATCTCTAGAAATGTTTAGAAAACAGACGCATTTTTGCATCGAACCGAACAGAATCATGTAATACACCTATACAAAGTCATTTCAACATACATACATGCACGACATCATGCTACAAGAATTTGTGGATCACCGATCCAACATAGTCTCAGAGTTTTTATATTGGTACCAAATGGTGCAAAATTATTGCAGAGTTCTCCGTGCAAAACACAGAACTCCCTTGTTTATGAGAAGATTTCAGAAAGATGAAGAAAATCCTTTCGAGACAGTAGAAGTGAAATGCTTGCAGTTTCGAAGTCGAAGCTTGTTGATTCCCACTACGTATCTTGATATATAAGGCACAGTGGCGGACGCAGAAAGTGGGCGGGAGGGGTCGGTGTGGAAAAAAAGTGGGGTCTCCGCCGTTTTGGGGACACAGACGGAAAATAATAAAAAATTAATAAAAATATTAATTATAATAATAGATAATTGATAAAAATTATATTAAAAATAAACAAGTAAAAATAGACTAATACAAGATTTTCATACGTATTGTGAAGTTATTTCAAAAATTTGCCAACCAATTCTCGGGCGGGGGGGGGGGCGCCCCTCCCCCTCCCCCTGCGTCCGCCACTGATAGGGCAGTATAACAAACACTAAACTCCATTTGTGAAGCAGTTTCCAAGACTATACAGCTAGCCCTTAATCGCGCTAATAAAGCCCTCAGAAATTGTAAAAGTAGTTGGTGTTTACAAATATTCTGATTGTAAGGTAGAGAACTGCTACAATAGCAATGAGGTTTTCTCGAGAGTTCATTATGGAAAGTGAGGTCGTATGAGAACGTATTAAGAGACAGTAATCGAATAAAAACAACACAAAAATAGCTGGGTTTCGATGCCGACTCTACTTGGCGTTATATTGGCTGGTAGATCTACTTAGAGAACTGTTTCATGGAAAAAGACAAATGGTAATTTCACATTAAGTTTTACTCGCCAGCTGTTTCTTAAGCACTTGTAAATGGAAACACTAACGAATATGGTATCACAATCAATACTTAATCCATGAAATCACTTATGAATATAGACGACACAAGAACATTTCTTCGAAGTTCTTTGAGAGAAAAAAAAATGATATAATAAACGTGCAATAAATCTGTACAAGATTTTTTACATCTACGCTTCCTAAATATAAGATGCCAACCATATCGTGCTGACCGGAAATTTAGCACAATGAAACTGTGAAGATTGAGCGGATAATGAAACGAGGGAAAGGCACATGTTACATAGGCAGTTTGCTTTCAAAACCCCTCATGAGGTAAGATGAAATAAGACTATATCGATAGTGTTCGATTAGGACCACAAGGTTTAACAAAACGTTAATAGGCGATATGGCAAGTCTCACACTTTTGTCTTTGGATATATGTATGAAGCGCAAGCGTGTAAAGAGTATTCGGTACTGTTGTATCTTAAGTGCTTCAAATTTCTTCCAGATGATGGAATGATCAAGATCTAATAAAGGGTTTGCACCAGGAAATGGAAATGTAACTCAAACTAAGGGAATACTGCAGCCATCCCACAATTATTTCGAAGCTATGTTTTCTACAGCCAGAAAGAGGGGAGCAGAGCAGTGAAGAAGAAATAAATGGTTTGCAGGCAAGAAGAAAGTAGTGTGCATCTCCGCATGTTGGTCCAGTATATTTCGACCCGATACCAGAATGCTTCAAACAGGAGCTCTACAAGCACTCACACAAGCGAGAAGAACACATAATAAAATATGTAGGTCAGCACTGCAAAAATGCTCGATCATGAGAGAAATTACGGCAGTTGCAAGAGCAATCAATGTAGAACAATCATGAGGCTGGCAACGGTGTAAACCGATGCTGGTCTTAAATCGCTAACAAAACGGAATAAAAAGGCATCACAAAGGAAGCTTATTCTTGTTAAATTTAACATGTTCTTACAAATGAAACATTATGGAGAACACAACTAAAACCAAAAAGCAAACATATCTCACCTTGACCGAATCTGCTGTGGGAGAGTGCTGGCGAGAATCCGATCCATTTGCAACCGTGTCCTCTTGCTTTGCAGCATCTAACGTGGGCCACTCAGGATCCACAGTTTTGGGCTTTGCAATGTCCACAGGTGACGCAGCAGAAGTGGAAATTGGATTATCCTCCTTCAGCTGAACACAATGTTTTCGGCATGCGGAAGAAATATAAAAAGTTAGCAATGTTAAAAAAGTAGACTTAACTCGACGAAGCAGAACAAACCTCCACTTCCTCCTCAGCCTGCTTATTTTCGTCTGTGTTCGAGACTGCTCCACTATCCAAGCCTTGATTTGAGTCCGTTGAACCTAAATCGAAGGCGATGGGGAACAATCAATTCTTTTTGGAACAACAGCCTACCTTTATTCCTAAACCATGCATTTACAGCGGGAAGTGGGGCTGGCTCGAGCATTACGGGCTCCTGAGGAGATGCAGACTCTTCAACGCTAGGCGTTTTTTCCTCTTTGACTGGTTCCGGCTTATTCCCTCGTTTCTCATGGCGGTCTCTGTACTTCGGGGGGCGACGTCGGTTCCCGAAATTTCTGTCGTGTTTCTCCTGTTTCTCGCTCTTCTCCTGCCGCTCGATGCGCTCGCCTTTGTCATGCCTCTTTTCATTTTTGTGGTCCGGCTTCTGACTGGATGGTGTGGGACGAGACGGCGAAGCAGAACGAGCTGGCGCCTGAGCGACACTTGCGTCGCCAGTTTGGCCTGAGACCACCTTAGCAAACGAGAGCATGGGCTGCCTCTCGGCCATACCTCCCCTCCGATCCGAATTCCTCACTCCCAGCGACCGTTCAAAACCTCAAACAGAAGCCTAAATAAGCGGGCGCGACGCATAAACCGCACACGAACAACCGGCTGCGGCCAGATACCACCGTAAACAAACGAGCTCACTATTTATCTCACTAGTAAACAAGTTATACGAGTAAAACAATTAGAACGAAGGGCGGAGCGTAGCGAAAGGTGACAAGGTCCGGCTGCTTGGATCTCCTCACGGCGCAGAACGCGCCCAGCACGGCCGCGCGTGCTGTGGGGGCTGCCACGCAGCGCGGCTGGCGCACGCCGCGTCCGCGCCCACGGCGGCGACTGACGCGCCGCGCGGCGGATGTTTGTCGGCGCCGCGCCGCTGGATCGACAGGATCTAATGATTTTCGATTAGTTCGCTGCGGATCCCGGCTTGTGGCGGATAAGAAGCTGCCTCCACGATCACCGCGAAGATCAGAGTGCAGGAGCAGTATCCTCGCAGAAAGAAAGGTGCGGAGCCATGTCTAGTCTTTTTTCGGCCTTTTATATGCCCATTCGGATGGCTGTTTGCTTGCGGTAGAAGGATAATTTAGAAGCTGTTGTTTTCAGTCGATATCACATATGCTTTTTAGTATCGGTCGGCGAAGACAACTGCATGACCTCTTTATGCCTGTATCGGTGAATTCACTGCAAGCAATAGCCTACCGAAGGCACTGTAAAGGGCAATTTATGTATACTAGATGCTCGCCTCAGACGCAAGCATCCATTTATAGAGAATTTTCCATAGAGACAGCTCAATGCTCTATGCACCTGTTCAGTGAAATCATCACGCGGACACCGTGATTGGCTGCTAGGTCGCAAACGCATGCGTCTGATCTGCGTCAGGGATGCGACTGGGGCTAGACGATAGACGCACGGATCTAGAATAAATTGGCCCCAAAAGTGATTAGACCAGTTTATACTAGATGCGCGCGTTAAGGCGAAGGCATGCTTGGCGACCGTCGCGTCGCGGAGCAATCACAACCTGTTCAAAACCCGCCGTTTTCGCTCACGCCATTCTCGGCTATACCGCGCCTTTCGTGAAAAAGTGGCAGATATCCCATGCGATAGAATCGCGGACACATCGCTCCCATGCCATGCTCGGTGATAGCGACTCCCTGATTATCAGTGGCTAGACAAAAGTGAAGACCCCACAAAACTGTGCAATGTGTCGTGAAGAAGGGGCATCGAACGGTAGATCGCGTCGCTAGCATAGTGCCAACAACCCGCGACAACATCGCCGTCGCCAAGTATGCCTTCCCTTTTACAGGAAAGGAAATGCAAGGCCAGGGCTACTTCGCTATAGTACCCACAGTTCCGCGAAGGGCAATCGTGCCGAGACTATCCAGGAAGTCTGCTCAGACATGTCCGCATGTTTGGACATGTTTGGTATATCATTACGGTGATCTTACCACTGGCAAGAGCATCTATGGTCCATGTAAGGGAACAATGTCGCAGATGTAGAAGGTGCATGTAACACTTCATGAAACACTTGCCACGACACCTAACGGTGTTTGTAGACGGGCAGACTCGTGCCTCTTCACAAGTCAATCTACAGCTACTCCTTAGTTTGTTCGCAAGGTGGACGATAGAAATTAGGTAGGTATCGCCGCACAGTGGAGCCTTCACAACTCAGTCAACGGACTAAATAGTAAACTGAAGAAGATTTCGGACCATTCAACCATGTCTAGGAGCTTCTATCGTGTTGGACGCGTTTGCATTCCAGCAAATGCTAGGATTGATGAATGTGAAACTTCGTGAAGACTGGCTAGCAAATGAAATTTCGCGTCCGTCGTCTCCTACCATTATGTGGTCCATGTGATAACCAATCACTAGCTAGCCATCGTTGGTTTGTTCAGTTATCATTTTATGAATCCAGCCCTGGAACGGGCAGTTTCGTAGCTGTAGGTTGCTCCCACTCACCAGTTTTGTATCTGCAAATTCTTTCATAGCATTTCGGTTTCAATAATCCTCAAATAGTGAGAATTTGTCTCCGCAAGCCTGATTTTCACTTTTTTTCAATTTCACGTGCATATACATGAAACTGCAAACGTACGCAGACAAGGATCGGAACCGTGGCGCGCCTCTCTTGGATAGAGACGCAGGCGATCAGCATGCAGACCGTCCGTGTCTTTGCCCAAGAGAGCCGCGCCGCGGTCCCGACCCTTGTCTGCGCACATTTGGAGTTCCCTGTACATGACATTAAAGGCAAGGTCCGGTCAAAATCTTGCCGACCCAGGTTTTTTAGTCTCTGGAGTCCAGACCATGTGTGTAGCACGTATCTCAAGTTTGAGACCTGGGTATAAGCTCTATCGTTAGATACGGATAAAACGTACGAAGATTACGATAGCCATGGGAAAACGCGCTCCAGTCGACAAATGCTGCACGAGTGCACACTGAACAGCGATGGACGCTCAGATACATATTACAGCCTACTGGACACTTCATGAACCGCCCCCCCCCCCCCCCTTCGTTTTTTCCTACGACGCCACAACAGATAGCATGTAGGGCGTCATTCGAAGGCACGGACGCCGCAAACCCGCAAACGCCGTAGCGAAATTGGTCGATGGGAAGCGTTTGTTGTGAGACCTCTTCAAGGATTTTTCTGTAGTTTTCGTTCAAGGCGTCGCCGTGGGCTGCGAAACTATTAGAAATTCGGGAGATGGAATTTAGCCCGGACCTTGCCTTTAAGATCTATCCAATAAATCAATGGCTCGAACATGTCTGAACATGTAGGTAACATGCTCGGTGGTCCCATCACGATTTTGCTCTGCGCGGATAAGGTAGTGAGTAGCAATGCCTTTGTATTTCCTTGTGCGCGCGTTAAAGGCAGCACGAGTCGAAATCCTCGACTCGGACCTGAGCTGCGAACCCTAAAGTAGGCGTCGCGCACATCACGAATTTGCAAGGAACACACACAGTAACAACTTACCTTCAGAAAACGACGAACTTCCGTCGCGTGCACGCCCGGTCAGCCAGTGCTTCCGAGGGCCCGACGCGCCAGCTTATATACGCATTTTAACGCATGCGGGCTGCTACCGATTCCCTTCCTCCGTGCTGGGACCCATTTGCGCACGCAGGGCGCCGCCGGAACACTCGTCCGCGCACAGAAGGCAGCATCGCGTTTTCCCGGCTTTCTCGGGTGTTTTACGCGATTTCACCACCGGATATGAGCAACACACCCCCAAAAACCCCAAAATGCGGCGAAATCACAAACGCGATGGTTTCGACGGGTGCTGCCTTTAAGGGCAGTTTTTACTAGATGCGCGGTCAAATATCATCTAATATAATAACCACATATAGTGTGGGTTGCTCTCATGAATTGGTTTATAAAAGCAGTTCATATATAGTAAATGTGTGCGGCCACCACACGCACACATTCCTTTGTGAAGATTTTTTCCTGTGACGATTGGTCAACAGTGCAAGTTCAACACGAGTGAGAATGGGCACGAGGCCTCGAAGTTGCTGCTATACTTCACGTGGAGTATGTCACCCTTCGTCACCGGAGGGAGGGCCTTTGGGTCCCGTCGAAAAATGGGCGTGGCTAACTATGTCCCACGGATATGCAGGTGCTACGGTAGCCCGCAGAGTCCCCGACGCCGACGACGACCGTCGTGAGCGTCGATCAAAAAGTACGCAAATTGATCCGAAAGCGACGCTTTTTGTGCTTGACGTAGGGGACGCCGGCGTCACAGAACGCAGCGTTGCTTTCACCGCGCGCGAAACCAGAATGCGGCGTGCGCTGTGTTCTTGCAGTGGATGGAGAAGGCGCGACGAACGCCACACACGCCGCAGCGGCATGCGCTCGACGACGACGCTCACGACGGTCGTCGTCGGCGTCGGGAAATCTGCGCGCTGTCTACGCAGCTTCTGTTGACAGCCACGTGCACTCACAAGGAAGGGAGTGACTACTGAGCGTTTGGAGCACTTCTGTAGCCAGTAACGATGAATAACATCGAATATTCCAGTAATTGAAAACAGGACGTCTTTGATGCTTCAAAGCTGTTAAAATTAAGGGTTCGAAATTATGGATAGTGTAAGTAGAAGTGGTTTTATCAAAAATGACATTTGATGAAGTGGACGGAGATTTTGTGACTTGCCCAACAACTAACTTTCTTCATTAACAGAAAAAGAATCCCGCAAAATTTTTGGGGAGTACAAATCATAAACTCCAAGTTTAATCGCATAATTTCCGTTATTCAAACCTAAACAAAAATTCCATTCAGTATGCCTCTTAGCGATTGTTCATCGTTGCTAGTAAGAAAGAGTGGTCGATATGCTAGATAGTCACCCAAATCTTTATGAGTGTGCATGGTTGTCAACAGAAGTACCGTAGCACCTGCATATCCGTTGGACATCCTTAAGGGTAATTTACACTAGCTGCGTGCGTCAGTCGCGCATCAGTCGCACGCATCCATTTGCAAGGGATTTTCCATGAAGACCGGTCAAAACGGCATGTACATTCTCAAAGAAAAGAACGCGCGGCCGCCGCAAAGCTGTAAACGCGTGCGTCTGAGCTGCGACTGCGATGCGACTCCCATGCGACTGGGCCCTATTCTTCATCATATAGACGCACGCGCGTCAGTCGCACGCATCCAGTATAAATTGCCCTTTAGCCACGCATATTTTTCGACGGGGCGCAAAGGCTACGCCGCATCGTCACCGTCGCGGGCGACTATGGCGAAAGTGCCTATCGATGGGGCGACGCGTCGCCACGTCCGTCGATGTTGCCGTTGCCAGCTGCAGCTGCAACGGCAACAGATGCATTTTTGTGAAATTACGTGGAGTGTAGCAGTAAATTGAGTGCATGCATCCCACTTGCCTCTAGCCTGCATTTTCGAGCGAGTCTATGGAAGGCCATGTATTCAATCCACTAGAAACGTGCATTCGACGAGCGCGCGCCTTCTTGTTGGAGGACACGTCCAGTCGCTGCACCGACGCATCTCAGGCGCAAGCGGGACCCAAGCATTTACATCCTTGCTGCTGTTCGCGGTGGTCTAGCGGCATTTCAATTCATTCAGCGTATATGCACACGACGCGTTAATCGGTCTTCATGGGGAATCCTTCGCAATTAGATGCGTGCGTCTGACGCACGTATCTAGTAGTTTAACTCAGGAGTCCCCACTTTGACTGTTGTCTGATCAGCTGGTCATCCTCGCATTCAATGCTAAAAGTTTCAGTATCCATGAAGCGCCTGTGGAGTAAGTATAGAGTGTTCTCCTCTCGCGCTTGGCGCTTCAAGAATATGAACGAGAAGGATTGGAGGAGACTGCGGCTGTCGACGGCTTCGTTGACCGCCGCTGGTGCTTTCGTGGCCTATCAAGGCGGTTATTCTTTAAATCCCAGATTGGACATCCTTGGTAAGCTTTCAGCCATTTCTGCTTTACATTTTTGCGTATATTGATTTTGCACATATCGATCCGTTTTGTCCTTATGTATGGAAGGGTAAAGTTTACCTGTGGTGTCCCATTTCTTTCTATTGTGGATGACCAGAATCATTTGAAGAGATATTTCTTCTCCCTGAGTCGAACTCAACTATGATATGACTGTCGCATAACGAGAATAGACCTAATAAATCCAATTCTTTGTCAATCGTCTTTGTCGCTGTACGGCCAATGTGCATATTGAAAGAAGTGATAGTCACATATAATACTTTTCTATTGTTTGTACCATTTGTCAAGTATTGTGTTTTTTTTCTAGGGAACGAAGAAAAGAATCGCTACCAAGTACATACTGATCATAAACTAACAAAGCGAGAGTTACGGTTCCTTCAGTTTGCCTCAATCGAGTACGACGATGTGATCTACATGAGTCCAATGGACTTTATCGATTCTTTGACTCTGGATGCTCCGCGAGGTATTTTTTCACTGTTGCCACTCATTCTTGAACAACGATTTTCGCATTTTGTGCCATATTTTCTCGTTTTGTCATACAACACGTGGTTATGACGAACTTCACATGAGGGAGGGGGGGGGGGGGGGGGTGCAACCACAACCACAATCCCAAATACAACTGGAAGAGTCCTCAGTTCCTGCTGCGGTTCAGTCGCGCAAGTCTGAGTTGGTCAGCTTCATTTATGCGCGGTATCATCTTGTGGAAATACAGGGAGCGTCAATCCTGCTCTACCCCTCACATCAGTAGCAGCGTCACATCATTCGTTGACCTACTTTAGTATGTGTTGACGCAAACGTTGATCCTGTAATGGTTAACGAGTATCAACATAGGTGTATCACGAAATGGGTAGGAAATAAAGTCACCGTGTCTTTGTAAGTCGCTGAGCCTAGTTCGATTCATTTACCTGTGAACGGCACTTTTCAGAACGCGTTTATAGACGAGTACTGAAGGAAAATGAGTTGAAGAGGATGCTCAAAGCAACCCCACCTTTCCGCTCTGGAAGCAAGGATTTGTTCCGGACACTCGATCAAAACGGTCTCATCTCGTACTCAGAGTACATCTTCCTTCTTACGCTTATAACAAGTTAGTTTTATTCCATACGCTGATTGGTCTCTTCGACTTGTTCATTCGCCTTCTTCAGCAGAATGCCGATCACTTATCTAAGATCACTTGAGCTTGGTTCAACATATGTTTGTTGCTAGAGACACTACACCCTTTATATTCTGGAAATTCAGCTATTTATACTGCTTATATACTTTATACTGCTATAGTATATTCTTTATATACTGCTTATGACCATTGTAGAGTCCAAGTCAGCGTTCAAGATTGCGTTTCTTATGTTTGACAAAGACGACAACGGGAGAATCGATAAGGATGAGTTCCTCCTGGTTAGCTCGCTCTCTTCTTCTACTATAAATAGGCTGAGCATTGTTTCCAAACGTGATGCTTTTAGACGTTGTCCTTTTTTTGTTTCCAACCGATTGGTGCTTGTGTTGTGCGTAAAACTACGAAACTAAGGCCAAATCATTAACATCAAACCAAATAATTAACATTAACAAAAAGTGTGGTGGTGGAATCTTGGAATTGGTTAACCATCTAACGGTATTATTCGTGCCGATGACCAAGTTCAGATTCGTAGTTTGACATCTTCTCTTCGTTCAACGCGTGCTGCTCACACGGGTCAGTCTGAGGATGTGGGTTTCGAGTATTTCGTTCTGCAGCTTCTAAATCAGCGGCCTTAAAACCAGCTAACATTCCACGTTATCTATTACCAGGGTTTTCTAGCCATGTCAGTTGGACATCAGCGATTTTCATTTCATGGTTTCGCGCACCCGTCAACGTCTTTTTAAGGGGACTGACTCGTATGCCCTACTGTTCACTGTGAGATTTTTATTGTTTGTTTTGTTGGATTGTTTTGGCCTTTTTGTATTTTTCGGTTTCGTGCAGAAGAGGGGAGCACGTGGATGTTTGGAAAAAATTCTTGGATAATAGAAACAGATTTGTGTGGACAAGACAACCATCTCGGCGTCGCTAAGTTTGCATCTAATGCACGTCACCAGCTGGCACGTAAGCGTGGTTACGTACCATATGTGTGCGATATTCATCAGTTAGGGAACAATCCATTTAACTAGTCTCGAAGTAGTTACCATGAGCACGAAAATGCGTGCACACAAGATAAAAACCAATAGTTTAGGATAAGCACGAAATCAATATACTTTGGCTATCAATGTGCGAAAGCTGTAATAGTTATTCTAGGAACCCAGAGGTCTCAAACGGTTATGTTAACATGTGATATGTGCGGTTGAACTTTAAGGCACAAGGAAGCAGTTGAACTTTGTGGCATAAGAATCGTTTTTGAGATTTCCACATGAGAAAAAAATCTCCAGGGCTGCGGATCACAATGTTATAACTGATTGCGGGTAGTACTATCGAAAACCGATCAAATTTTCTTCCTTCAACATCAACTTTATGACCATTGCGTGAATAGTTGTGCATTTGTGCTTGTGATCTAAGTTTGTTTGAGGTTTTTTTTTTCTTCAAATCTGCAGACTGGTGTGAGAGGCTCCGTTCCTTGTACCAGCGCGCAGCCACTAAGGATGTCAATCGTGTGCTGTTTGTATACTTACTTGTTTATCTGATCATTGAAAGTGTGCACAAACACATGTTGAGCGTTGTATGTGGAAGGACGAGGGCCTGCGATTGGCATTCGGTTCAACTGACCAACCGCAACGCCTTTTCCAAGTACGACGCTCACATTTCTAAACACTCAGCAGAGGTTTGTGGTAGTATTAGGGTGGTCAGAAAGTCTTGAGCCGTTTGACACCTTTTTTTCTTTATTTTATTATTCAGCACACAATGAATTTTACTCAACAATATAATCACCATCATTAGCCACTACAATGTCCCACCTAATGGGCAGATCAGCGATCCCCTTTTCCCAGAACTGGGGAGACTGGGAGTCAAAGAAGTCTCCAACTTTTCACGTGTCTCTTTAGCTACATGGGGCTTAGCGTTATCGTGGAGCAGGTGGACAAAAGCTCGTCTCGGCCGTCTTTCTCGAACAGCGTCCGCTAATTTCTGGAGCTGATTGGCGTAAACGCTACCGGTGACGGTGTGTCCTTGCGGGAGCAGCTCGTGATACAGCATTCCTCGCGAATCCCAAAAGCAGCAAAGGAGACACTTCTTGGGGTGAACGTCCGATTTGGCTTGCGTTGGAGGGTCTTCTCCTTGAGGGAGCCACAAGGCACGACGCGTATTGGAATCGTAGAGGACCCAGCTCTCGTCTCCGGTAATCAGATCCCTCAGAAACTCCTTTCGTTGAGGGCGGAGAAGGAGAGACTGACAAATGGATATCCGGGTGAAGCGCGTACTATCGGTCAAGACATGAGGGATCCATCGAGTCAGCACTTTTCTGTAGCCGAGGACCTGAAGGCGACTGAGGACTGTTTGATGGCTACATCTGAGTCTCGTCGCAAGACTGCCGGTGCTAACTTCCGGGTCCTCTTTGACGACGCCGAGAATGACAGAGTCTTCCACCTTGAGGGGGCGTCCCGACCGAGGCTTTTCTTCGAAGTCCGTATCTCCTCCTTCGAAGCGAGCGAAACAGCGTTTGACAGTGCTGATGGAAGTAGTGTCTTCTCCTAATGCGTTGTTCATGTTGCGAACGGTTTCCGTCGCTCCAGTGCCGCGGCGCCATTCATAGAAGATAATCGCTCGAATATGCACTTGTGGAATTGACATCGTAATTGAAGTTAAGAAAGGCAACCTGAGTATATATACCTATCGGTTTCGAGAGTGATAGTGATAGAGGATGATACCACATGGTAGGTCGTGGTACGGGTCAAGAATCGAAGGTTCTGAAACTTTTAAAAAAATCGGCTCAAGACTTTCTGACCACCCTAATATAATCACCAGTAAATTGTATTGTAAATTGAAGGAACTAGTCGTAGAAAGACAAGCACTAGAAAGAGTGAACTTGCCGTGTTTCTTCAGATTGTTCAGATTGGGGGATCGCTAGTGTACAAGTAGCTTTTATCGCCTGTACACACCGATGCGGTGAATTTGTTGGTGAAAAACCTGTCTGGGGGAGGGGGCTGATATGAAGAATGCAACTGCACGCGTTGTCCTTCAAATGCAGCGAACTCCAAATGTACGCAGGCAAGGGTCGAGACTGTGGCGCGGCTCTCTCGGGCATAGACACTTGCGCTCTGCATGCTGAGCGCCTGCGTCTCTGCCCAAGGCGTCGCGATCCCAACCCTTGTCTGCGTACATTTGGAGTTTCCTATATGTAGTATAATAGGAGTATAGGGCAGTATGTGTCAAAAATATTGCAAAGCCAACTCTGGGTCGCTTCACAGAGCTCCGTAGACGATTGCTTTCGTGATCATAACGCGGACCTTGCGCGCCTAAGTTATTACACACCTTTGGGGCCGGTACGATGTCCTGGAGCTGTATTCATAGCACATCGGATTCCGATCGGATAAGGGCTGCGACGGTCTGGTGCGAAATGGGCTATGCAGAAAGTAGACCGCTCGCACAACTAACATTAAATAGCAGCTCAAATTGAGAATGACAAGAGATGAGAAAGCGCACTAAGAACGAATTTGAGCGGAAACAACTGAATCATCGGCCTAATGATTTCGAGTCGGTTGATTCTTCGGGGTCCGACACAGCTCCGCCGACACTAGTGACTACAAAGCGATGTCATATGTGGGTTCCGCTTCCAACGCGCCGGGTCCCACGAAGATCGATGCGCATCTTTTGTTCTGTAGTCGGACCGGGGTCCGCGCACTATAAATACAGCTCGAGGGCCGGAGTCTCTTGCAAACAGTTATAATACGAGTTATGCTAGTGGTTTTAGTTCTGTGGAATCCCTTAGTTCTAGAAGCATCTACGATTTCCTTACGCTGCTCGGCAGATTTTGCGCAGTGCGCTTTAAATGTCGTTCAGGTGTTGAGGAGATGGCATAAGGGTTCACCATATCTACCATTTTTAGATATCTAAAATGTTTGCTGCGCGATCCGCTCAGCTGCACGGAACTTGCCTCGTGCCAGTTGGTTTCACTTTCATCTTAGTGTTGTAGACTGTGTAGATGTAGTTGAAATTACCTGAGCTGTTGCGGATGTTAGCTTCTCCATAGAAGAAACAACTCTGATTTCCAGAAAAGTGAGGAGGATGTGAAGAAACAGGATACGACACTCTTATTGCATTTGTTTGGACTTCGTGGCAGCGATAAACTCTCTTTTGAGGAGTTCAGGCGGTGAGTGCATTAACCTCCATTGAGCTCATCAGCTTTGAAAGCGACAGTTGGAGTCTATACTTCAGCTTCTATCAAAATCTTCAAGAAGAGATAATGGAAATAGAGTTCCACGAATTTGCTCGCGGGAAGTCTTCAATCTCTCCTATGGACTTCGCTCGACTGATTTTGAGGTCTGCTTCTAACAACCCTTTCCTATTAAAAATCTCGAATAGGTCCTCTGACGGACTATGGCATGTGCTAAGGCTTAGCTTGTTTCTTAGCACGCCTGCGTTCAGCCTGTCGAACAGCTGGTAAGCACGTACTGCTGCGGCATGGTGCTAGTTCTCCATCCCTCTGGTCGTGACATGACTATTCGAGCCATTAACACGGAAGCGTGAAGTGGTGTGCTCGTACCAGTGCATATGTATAGGCATCGGTAAATAGCTCGAGATGATTACCGTATTATCTTCGCTTTAATGAACACCAATTTTCCTATTTGCAAGACCCATCGATTTGACGGGACCCAGCTTCCTGATTATGTTGTTCGCTGCGATTACTTGAGCGAAACCTTGTACAGTATGTATAAGAACAGACTACTGTTAAAACCAAATTTTGATTAGATCGAATATCGAACTAATGCTTGGAATTTTTTTTTAGGTACACGATAGTTAATAAGGACGACTATCATACGTACATAAACCGAGTGAAGGAGCGAACGGCTCCAGAAGATAGGGTGGGGACGCGTTTCATTATTCGTTGTTTGTAGGTAGAACTCAGCATTCCAGGGAGTCACGCTTAGCCAATGGGCCCGATTCTCTTTGTTTCTTAACAATCTGGAGGAATTCACGACGGCTGTACGACTCTACGCGAATGCCGACATGCCGGTTTCGCCACCAGAGTTCGCTCGAGCGGTTCAAACCACAATAGGTGCGGTTATTTCTAGAAAATTCCAATCGAGGAGTTATATTCAAATTTCGGTTAAAACAGCTCAATTATGGGTTATCCATGGTTATCACTGTCCTAACCCGAAGTTTGAGAATACTGATCAGCAGAAAGTTGGACCTAATGAAATTTAAACAAATCTACAGTCGCGGTCAAGAAGATATAGTCTGTCGGAAACGATGAGTCCGCCCACGCACGTGGAGATCGAGGGCGGCCACGTTTGCCAGCACTCCACGTCATTATCTCTAATCTGCGTATCACGTTTCATCGTTATCTTCACAATGTTTTGGCTATGACATGGACGACTTGGCAGCTAACAGCATCCGTCCCAGCCGCGCGTGCGTCGGCGGACTCGTCGTTTCGGACAGGCTATACGATCAGTGGCATTTTGAAGGCCAAACTTTTGATCATAACTCAACTCGGGATTCAACTATTTGGCCAAAACTCTGAGATGTCATGAAGGTCGAAGTACTCTTTCTTTTCGCTGCATAACATTGACGCAAAATGCTTTCAAACAGAAATATCGCGTTCCAAGTCTAAATTCACCACTTTTATAAACATGATGGTTCCATCGTGTTCTGTAGGTCTTCCGTTCATATAAAATACTAGTTGCTTGATGTTAAAAATGGCTTGTCATACTGGTTGAAATGTAGGTTTGGAACTCAAAATAATATTAGATATGAAAACTGTCTTCGACCACGCCACTATAATTTTCATACATGGACTGCCTTCAAGGCCCATGTAATTGGCGTAACCATGATTCACTGATTCTGTCAGTGTATTCCCAAGGGTTCTCTGTGTTCAAGCCTTTACTCATGTTCGGCATGTCAGACAACCCCAATGAAAACCGTTCCATCACCCGAAACGAAACACATGAAAAATCGATAAAATCAATGAATCGATAATGGTCGTGCTCAAACTCTTTATCTGTGCAGCACGAACGCTGCCCGAAAGGCGTGATGGTTCGAGTAGAAACCCAAGCAGCAGCTGTTACCAGTTGCTGCCATCCTCCCCTCAATTGATGCTATCCCTCAGCAATAGCTGCTAAAGGGACGAAAGCCTGAGCAGCAATTGCGAGAAGGATGGCAGCAAATGGAAACATTGCAGCAAGGGTTCTTACTCGAACCATTATGCCCATCGGGCTGCGTTCGTGCTGCATAGATATCAGAGTTTGTGCCCGACCATTATCGATTCATTAATCTTATCGATTTTCATGCGTTTCGTTTTGAGGTGGTGGAACGGTTTTCATTGAGGTTGTCTGGCATGCTGAATATGAGTAAAGGCTTGAGTACAGTAAACCCTTAGAGAAGAAATAGTAAGCGCATTGAATGTCCCGGTTCCCGCTTGAGTTTCTGAAGCATAAGTGATTCGATCCGCCTTGTCTGGCCATGTTCAGCAGTATGTTTGCAACTGTAAGTGAGGATTGAGAAACGAACAAAAGACGGTATTTCCAGTATGTTGGTTTCGCGCTTATCACTGACCTAGCATCTGATTTCGTCGCTACCGCATCGACGCATGACGAAGAGGAAAGGACAATTTCTTGCCCGCACTTGTAGCATCAAACACGCTTCGGCACTGATACAAGATCATCTGTATATATATAAAAGTGAAAGTCTGTGTGTTTGTGTGTTTGTGTGTATGTATGTTTGTATGTTCCGAATAGAAATCGCGCAGCATCAACCGATTCGGACCAAATTTTGCATGTAGACTGTCCAGGGGCCGGCGGAGGTTATAGGCTACATTGCATCTGGGATCATCGATTGGTTTATCGATTATATCGATTTTATTGATTTTTCGCTCTTCTTGACCAGGGACTAGCGAGAGCATGCCTACTGGGGTATCTCAATGCGCTGAACACGAATATGACAACCATTCCGCGCCAATTCATCGATTTATTGATTTTATTGATTTTTCGCTATTCTTGATCATGGGGTGGTAAAGGCATGTCTACCGGGGTATCTCGATGCGCTGAACACGAATACGACAACCATTTTGCGCGAGATATTGATTTATTGATTTTATTGACTTTTCCCCATTTTCGCTCGGGGACGGACAAAGACATGTTTTCTTGGGTTTTTCAATACACTGAATAGGAATATGACAAACATTTTGCATGAAATATCGGTTTTTCGATTTTATTGATTTTTGGCTCTTCCGCCTAATGGAGCGGTGAAGACATCTCTCCTGGGGTTCCTCGATATGCTGAGTATGAATATGACAACCACTTTGTACGAATACGTCGATTCAATGTCACAGAAATAGCTTTGCTAACTTTTCGCCCACAAGTCGATGGGAAACGTCACCTGGGCTTCGCTAACATGCTGATCACCAAAATTATGGAGATTTTAATGAATTTGTCGATGATAGTAATTGGCCTCAGCAGTATGATGTAGCCAAGGTGATAAAACACCCGAGCGAAGCCGGGTACGGCAGCTAGTCTTATATAGAATAGTCAATTAAAACGTTTTGATTAGTCGGGTTCCGCAGGAGTTTGGTTGCACACCACATGCATCGTATAGTTCATTCAACTGGTAGTGAGTATTGGGTGAAGTACTATTAGTAGATCAATCGATAACGGCTGTGCAAGAGGGTTGTCATATTCGTGACCATGTAGTGAAAAACCCCTGTGCGGTTCCGCCACAATTGCAGTACGGATTGCGAAAAATCAAAAAGCAATAAATCAATAACCACTCTGTGCAAAATTGCCGTCAGATTCGAGATCAGCATGGTGAAAAACCCGTGTGGGTACGGTTCTGCCAAACCTGCGGCACAAATTGCAAAAAATCAATAAAATCAATCAATCAATAACCCCGCGGGGCAAAATGGCCTTCGGATTCGTGATCAGCGTGGTGGATTACCCCAGTATGCCCATTTCGATCAGGATTAGAGCCAAACTGAGGAAAATCTATAAAATCGATGGACAAATCGATATCGGGATCGATACTATCCGAAGAGTAGTGTCCTAGGCCCTCCGCCCAATTCGGACGTCGTCCCATGTTTCCAAGACTCCTTCTTCACCACCTTGCTCACAGATGCATTCCTACCTTCTGAATTTGGTGCCCATGCGCGCCGTCCAGATTTTTGAAGAAAATGTAAGCGTTTCTATGTTTTATGTTTAGATAATTAGGATTACCAAAAAGACCAAGAAAGTGAGAAAAAGTGGTTTTAATGATCCTGAACAAAAGACAACCGTTCTGACGAAGGATATTTCTATGATATACACTACTAACAACTATTCTGACATTGAAATAGGAACTGTAACGCTGCCAGTATTCTTTGGGTTTTTCTGTAAATGCGACCATTTGGTTTGGTCTTCGCAAAGGAGAGTGCAGCAGTGACATCTGCCGGAAAAAATAGCCAATTGTATGCCTAATCTGTATCAACTCTTGATTATTCTCAGAACAGTAGTGAAAGTGGTAGAGAAAATCCATAGAAAGCGAGGAAATTGATGTGTAGACTCAGCAGAGCCACTGGAATTGCTTTTCTGTCCAGATAAGCTGCTGTTAGGAAGCACCCATAGAGCTTTAATTATAGCAAAAAACCTTCTTGTCAAAATATTGCTGATTATACCTTTTTGACCACGACTGTATTTGATTGACCAAATAATTTATTACAGTAATAGCCTTGAAAAATCAATGTTTTCTAGAAAGGAAACCTTTGTAGCCGTTTATGCCTTTCACACTAGGACCATGGAACTCTCTCCTTCTTGAACATTCCAATTTCCGTTTTATTCGAGATCGAATATTTGGATCGGAATGTATCTAGTGTGTTATGCGGTCTTAGCTACTTTGATCAGGGATGTGCGGATAAAACCCGGAAGGCTGAAAATTTCTGTGGTGAAATGAAAAGTATAGGACGCACGTTGATCTATACATACGGTGAGTGTCGATGGGCCCGAGCAATTTGCACATACATATAAGCGTGCATAGCACCATGATCACTCCGTGCACAGAATCCCTATTTTGTGCTTCCGTTGTGGCTCATATATTTGCGACTGCTAATATTTGATTTTCGTTGTAAATACGATGAAAATATAGCTACGATTGGGCTTTGCGGCGCGGTCATGGTGTGTGCATGCTGAACTCTGCAAAATCGTCAGTTCCATTGGCGCTCACTGTAAATGGACCAAAAACCTTGAAGATTGTCACTTTCCTTGTTACCCTCATTCTGAGGGGTAGCATTGTGCTCCTGGCACAGTGTACTGAAAATAAATAAATAAAAGATATCCAATGTTCTCACCGTTTTTAAAAGTTCTTTCACCCAAGTAAAAGAGCATACTAGTATCAGACGTTGATAGGGACTTCAAATACATCATTTCAGCTTTCTTGTGAAGAAGACAAAGATGAGATTTAATTAATTTCAATTTGACGATAGGGTGCCTGTCGAACAGCTGAGGCCCCGCAATAATTATAATCCTCTTTTCTCCCGATGTTCAGAATGTTTCAGGTGAACCCTTGGATCCTTACTTAGTATCACTAATATATCGGATTTTTGATGCAAATGATGATCAAACTCTCAGCTACCCTGAGTTCTTGGCAGTGATGAATGATCGATTGCACAGAGGACTGAAGGTATGCTCTTTTTTTTTTGCTCTAAGGTCTTATCGCATATGATTTGTTAAGCATAATGGAACCATTTAGGGTAAACTGGAGAAATCTTGGGGATGGAAGCCGTTTAAAAATTGCGTCATCAATGAACTTTCTCGCTACTAGCCCAACTGCTTGGAATTAGGATATGAAGGCTGGTATTGGTTTTCAGATTTTCTTTTATGATGCCCATAAAAGCTATTTTTTGATGTCCGTATTAGAGACTAATCAGGTTTAATTTAATAGTTTGGTATATGTTAGGGAAATCCTAGATCTAAATTCCAGCTCACCACAAACCGAGCATGGTTACTTCTCATCGATTTCTCATTCTCAAAGAAAGATCTTAATATTTCTCAGGAGAGGACATATACCATTCATATGTTTTACTCTTTTTCTGAAATTTCCTTATGTCAGCACGCAATGATAGTTTGAATTCCGAGTTCTTAAATAATATATGTCACTGGATTGTTGGTTCATAAGCGTTTCTGTGGATCCTTCCTCTACGTCATTTTTCGAGAACGCGTTTTTTTTTTGCCCTTTTGATCTTCTTTTGAACTTCTTTAACTCGCGTGGTTTTAGAGAGAACAACAGCACACGCTTCTTCTGGCTTCGACTCAGTAGCTGCAGAGCTTCCTAGAAGGCCGTCAAGGCGATAAATGTCCCGTTCTTTAAGAACTTCAAGGGACAAAAATCAAATCTATCATATTCGTTTTTACTGTCGAATGAATAAAATGGACTAATTTTATCATGCATTCGTGAAGGTTATAATTAGTTCGAATTTATCCAGAATTACAGACTTGGCCCGGAAACATCAAATGATGTCGGGTTTTCCGCTGTTTATAGAGGATGTGATAAGAAATTTTGGATGAATGAGGTCTTCTGCACTTGACAGCTGTGGACTTTATCATGTTATTCTATCACGTACACTTAATTGTAAGAAGTGTACTATTCTTTTCATTTGAAAAATTGAGTTAGGAAGAAGTATGAAGTGCAGAACAATTGATGGACCCATAGGATATTCGTAAATACATTCTCTAAGCTATTCCTTGGGGTTCATGCAAGGGCAATCATCGGAGGGACGCGTTTTCCTACATCGGGAACTTGGGATGCTGTTGTTCACATTGGTGAGCACTAGGCAGAGCAACATGGTTATCTCACTCAGGAGAATGTCGTTGAAATTTGCAAAGGAATCCGCTTATCTAAGCGTTCTGACTCTGGAAATATGAAAGCTCAAACCGGAAACACTCGCGCTATACTCCACGTGGAGTGTAGCACCCTGCATCACCGTCACTGATGATGTCTGCGGGCGACGTGACGCTCACAAGCAATTGATCGACACTGATGTGGCGTGAGGCAAGAATTTTTGAGAAAGACTGTAGCTTGGCGTGGCTCTGAATTTGCCAGCTGTCGCACTTGATCATTGTTGACTCTGGATACGCATTCCAACCATGCGGAAACATTGAGGTTGAAGTCCTTAAAACGATGGCGTCTGAACCAATCTTGTGCAATGTATCCAAATACCGCAACGTTCCCAAATATAGCGTTAATGCGACGACTGGATGCGGCCGCTGAATCATAAAATTTCAAGTCGTAAAATGAAAGAGTACAGTCAGTAAAAGAGTCACTAAAAGGCCATGAATGTACTGTTTGAATGTTCCATTTTCCTGGGAGGGGTTCACATGTAACGATACTAACAAACAAGCACATGTCAGGTCTCCCTATCTACACCACAGAAGTTGCTGCAAGGCACGGTGGGGTTAAACAATCCACAGTTTTGAAAACCGCGGGAACATTCCCTACAACCTAATACCAAATTGAGGACAACTGTCGCGCTCGAATGAGCCGTGGCGCGACGCAGCCGCCGGAAATAGGCTTGCTCGTATTATTATCCAAGTTCGATCCAAGCTCGTGATTTGAAGTTTCTCAGGTCTGGTTTGTTGGTCCTGCCATGTTCATGTCACCCAAATCATCTCACGTTTTCTATAGAAACAGTATACTTTAGTGATGGGCGCCAACGACACACTTTTCTCTAATCCCATCGTTGTTTGGATGCAGAGATGTGGGAGCTACGTGGAGAGTATACCCAATGTTCTCCTTCGAATTAAGCATCCAACCGAATTCGGAGAAGACACTCGAGGTGAGAAATTCCTACTATGGTGAAGATCTATAACAAAGTTATCATTGAGGGCAGCACTCGCTGAGATATGGTATTGTTTCGTTGTATTTCAGAAGTTCAGGTATTCCTGACTACTCTGGAGAATTGATGGATGTAAATTTGGAGTTAATAATGAGCTTCCGGCCAACTGTTATTGAGATCACTCATTCAAGGAATCCATTATCAAATTTGAACAAGGCTCTCGAACATGTGGAAGGTAGTAAGGTGTGGGTTTGTACACTGTGATACAGGGAACTTCAGCTGTCAAGTCTCGCACGACGCAGCAAATCTTAGACTTAAACTGGAAAGAGGGTAACTGCTCTCGAGCCTTGCTGACAACCCGCTCCAGCATCTTCGAAAGTGCATCTTCGATAATGCTGTGAGGATATTCCGACCTGGCTGGAGAATGTTGGGTCTCCTACAGATTCGATAATCTCACCTATGCTGCTTTCACATATATCCGCAAAAATAAGGCCCTGGGCTAGTTAAAACAAGTTACGGAATTGTTCAAATTCTATCTTGAACGAAACCGCTTATCATTTTACGCACGGTTATCTTTCTGTCTAAACTGGAAAGCTTTAACTTCCTTACTTGTGATTTCTTTAGATGATAGCCTGTTTTCTTTTTTATCTATAATTGAACTGATCAGGCCAGAGAAAAAGCCGCTCTCATTATGTACCGTTACGAATCCAGACTTACTCAGGCATAACTGAGAACTCAATTTTGAAATCCTTGAATACATGAAAATACTGAGCTCTAAAGCTATGAAAAAGGGTGGGTAACAACAAAAGTGCATGATCATTTAGCGGCGCCTGCTCTCAGAATGTCTCATACCTATCGGGCTTAATCCTCAGGTAATGAGAGTCCCTTCATCTTGCAGCCTCTTTATAGCAAACCAACTTTCCGATGTCTCCTGACATCACATAATCCGGCTATCTACGGCACCCTTTTGTCGATACTCATCTTCTCGCTCTTTTCCCAAAGCTAGCAGTTTCATCGCGGAGTGTACTGCATCGTGCGGGTCATGGTAGTTGTAACTCCCTTTAGATTTTGGGCGTTAACTTTGCGTCTTTTCAAGGTAAAGGAATTTTTTGGCAGAGTTAAACTGCTTTCTCTGGACAGAGCTGATGTTGCACTCAGTGATTTGATATCCTTACTACAAAGGTATGGATCTTTCTTGGTCGTCAATATTTCAAAGGAAGTGTGAATACTCTTGTTCAGGATAAGCCTCTTGGAAGGATTTTCTTTCTCGGAGCTGAATTTCTCTCAAAAGGACTGGAAGCTTTTGTTACCGGAATTCCAAAGGCTCAGTGTGCGAGCAATGGATATAAGCCAGGACGTTCTGAATTCTGTACTTGACAAGCTGAACGTCGAACTTGTAAAGCTGTCAGGATGTCCGGGTATCAAAATCAGCTCTATCATGGTTGGTAAGATAGTCTTAACATATTTGCTAGTTTCATATATGTATTTGAGTGAAATCATATTCACTGAACCTGTTTGGAGACTTTTTAAGGCTTGTTGTTCAACTTTTATTACTGTTACGAGTCTCATTGTCCAAGAGCTTGACTACACCAATGATAGGGATGCTGAGGACCTGATTACTTGCATCGAGGCCAAGTACTTGATTTAAGTTGTCAGTTTCTCGAACTTTTTAGTTTCACTCGAATATTTCTAGGTTTCCTCGTTTAAAAACGCTCATTTGGGACTGGAGCATTGTGGACCCTGCGGTCACCTTTGACGAGCGTTCGAGAGCTGTTATCAGTGGCCTGGTGAATTTGTTTAGGTCCGTTTCTCGAAAATCCATGTGGCTAGACCTAAACCGACCAGTGCGGTCAATAACCCGATTATGATTGAGCGGAATTCGGGCTCTTTTCATCCATCTCAGTTGGCCACCACTCAAATAGAATTTCTCGTTTTCTGATTCAGGACTGTTACAGCTCTTGAAGTGGTTCTGTTCATTGAAAAGTTATGCTTTCAGAAAATTGAATCTGCAATGCTTTGTCATTGTTTTATATACTCCATGTAATGATACCAAGTACGCATCTGGAGAATTGGCTCGCCTACTCACGGAGGCAGAGCTTCCCTCAGTTCAGCTCTACAGATTTGCGTCAAAGGGTTTGTCGAAGGTGCAGAATTGTCGTTGCTTCCCACGGAGGAGAACAAAGAAGCTGAAACTCTGTCAAATTATTTTTTTTTCGTTTTTTAAGGGTCACGATAACTTCACTGTCATATCAGCTGGTGAAGATGGTGAGACAAGGACCAAAGTCCATTCCATATTCGTTGATGGTAGAACATCAGCTCCGGATCTCAGGTAGTCGAATACATAACTTTATATGGCAACGTTCCTTTCTGTTTCACACGTCTGCTATAATACACAGTTTTGCAGGTATCTCCTTCAGCTTATCGATGACTTCAGCCCACCATTAAATCCTGTGAGAGTCGTGGAGTTTGGAGGCTTTGACGCAGATGAAGTGAGGAGGTCGTTTTCTTCAAAAGAACAATGATTTTGTTATCCTGTTGTTGTTGAATTTGATACGTTATTGTTGTTACTTGTGTTTTTTTTTCATTAAATATAAGTTCTATGTGAGGAGTTTCTTGTTTACCTTTGTGGTTTATCACAAAAACTACTTTTTGCATCAGTTCTCCTCATACCCACATGGCTGAAATCAAACTTGCGCGCCGAAGTTCCTGGTGCAGTCAGTCTTTCGCTAATTACAACTTGAATGGGACTCGAGGGCATAGTTGTCGCCGGAGTTTGGTCCCTCAGAGCTTGTGATGCTTCTGTGCGCGCAGAGGATCCAAGTGACCAAATGAGGCTGGAGTTTTCATTGATTGCGCAGCGAATACAGTAGCGAAATTCATATCCTCCGTATATACTTGTTTTGAGGTCTAGGAGACGGTGTTAGTCTCATCATCTTGTGCTACGAGGAATCTACGCTTGAATTTTCTTTTGGGAGGTCATATCTCAGTGTTGAAAAGACGCGGTGGACACTTCTGTTAATTATTACGGTAGTTTTGCACGATTTCGTAAGCCTCCAACGATGTTTATTGGAGACAACGATATAGAGAGTTCATGAAAGTTGTGGGGATGGCCACGACTCATCATACAGGGCTATATACCTCTGTCGCCGACCTTAGACCGCCGACATTCTCTCGCAGTGCGTGATTTTAGGTATTACGGACCACACATAGGGGATGTGCCTTCTTGGCCGTGTATTTCCTCCCAGTTTGCTTCTAAATTCAAGTGGATATCTCACGAGTATGTTCCAGAGAAATGGGTCGAGAGTTAACCGAAGAGGAAAAACAACGGATAGCCGCAAACAGAGCTGAAGCTCTTCGGCGAGCAGAGGAAAGGAAGAAAAGGGAAGCGCTTGCTGCAATTTCGGCAGATAAAGTATGTATGTATTTACACCCACGTAAATATTTAACAGTATTGTGTAGGCCATCTTTCGATGAATTCATTGGTTTGTTGATCTTTAACGCCGTCGTTAAAACAG
Source organism: Ancylostoma caninum (assembly GCA_037903475.1). NCBI lineage: Eukaryota > Metazoa > Nematoda > Chromadorea > Rhabditida > Ancylostomatidae > Ancylostoma > Ancylostoma caninum. Next base: position 65,687 of record JBAJFG010000314.1, read on the forward strand.
CCTCTTAGTCTGTAAATGTCCGCGCGCAACTTTGCTGTGGGGAGTTTTTGCGTCCATGGCACCAACGAGGGCGGAACTTCTAGGATCTCACTAGCAAGTTTTCGTAGTCGGTTTCTTCATTAAGCTGCTGCTGTAGTTTGGTTATTTCTCCTGAAATGCTCGAAAGTGCCTACGGAGCCCAACCGGTTGTGGTTTATACCAGAAGTACGTGGTTAATATATGCTTCTGAGGTGTGACACTGCCTTTGAATCGAATTTGTTCGTCATATTTAATCACATTCATATGTTTTCCATCAGTATTAATGTTAGCATGTACCAAGAATGATTTCGTGATGCAATTCACTGAACTAAGTAATGATACCAGCATTTGTAGGCTGAATTCTCATCCTATTTTGATTTCAATCATGCTTACCAGACTTCACATTCATATGTTTCTTGCCGTCGCCGGCGATGGTGACGCAGGATGCTATACTCCACATGGAGTGCAGCTACAGCCTTAGCCATGCCTTTACTTTTCATTTCCCTTATCTTCTCAGGAATTCAATACTCTGGAGTTTTTGCTAACGAGTTGAGATGTTGTGCGAGTAATAGGTAATGTGAGGATTATAAATATGGAAGAACTGTTGGAATTTATCGTCTACCAGCTGACATGTGGGGTGTGGAGTGTCATGACCGGAGTGGTTGGCGCTGACGGGACCTGCAATTGGTCGATTAGGTGAACCGACCAGTCGTAGAGCTTGTCCGACCAGTCGTCTTTTCATGTATAAGACAGCATGCGTGATATTATTGAAAACGACTACGTCTCAGTTCATGATTCTTCTACCTATGCTCACTACGGGTTGATTGGACTAAACTTCGCGTGCTTGTGAAATTCTGGTAACCTTCAATACGTGACACATCTCACCTCGGAAGTTAACATTTCCATGGGTGCGGCCCTCCAATTTCATCCAAACAGGATTGTTGGTATTGCATTTGGTTTCTGTTTGAGGAAGGCGGCTTGGAAGTTCCTTGTGCAGTTTTCTGGACTGCACCATTCAGATAGCAGCCGTACCTGCACAGTCAGTCTCCCATTCAACGGAGGCTTCTGCTGCTAAACCAGCTCTACCACAGCCTGATGTCCAGCTGATTCACCAAGTACCATGTTCGACCAGTGCTGCGGTGATTTTTTGCTTTAATTCATATCGTCCGCTTAGCATTGCAACCGTACGTTTCTCAGGCCAGCAATGTAAGAACACAATTCTATAAACCTCCAACACCTGCTCGATTGCCCAAGTCCAACATACATGTAACATTTACCGTCCTCACATATGATAGACTGAAGGTGAGCTCAGTAATTATTCTTTTGTGTGTGGATCATGTCCTTTAGTGAATTTAGGTGCGGTTCGCTCCATACCATGTTGCTGTTTTGGAAGTTATCAAGTCCATTCCATCTCGCTTATATGATGCGAACGAACGTTCATGGAGTATATCGTTGTTGGAACTGAAGAAATGTCAGGAGGCACTAAAAAATCTGACGGTAACGCATTCTTATGCGTCAGCCTTCTCCTGTGAACCATCACTTTTTACTGTTCATCATCAGGCTGTTGACGTCACCATCGAGTCCATACCTGACAACGTCCTAAAACTACTGACTGATGTAGGGGCGAAACACGTCGTTCCTTCGGACTTATCTCTAATCATGGATCCAGCTCTGATTGAGAGCTTGTTCCCTTTCCAGAAAGTGGGAGTTACGTAAGTCTTTCTCGTAGTTGGCTATGCTTGTTTTTCTTTACATCACTTTTACAGATTTGGTATTGAGAGAGGAGGACGTATTCTACTCGCGGATGAAATGGGATTGGGTAAATCTGTTCAAGCGCTTACGATGGCGCGATATTACAAGTACGTATTCACTTTTAGTTCCACCATATTGAGAAATGTAAGGCGTAGAATTTATAAAAAGAATATGAGAGAATGTGCATGTTTGAAACTTTTGAACAGCTGCGATGTGATCCAATAGAATCAATACAGACTACAGATGAGAGGGACAGTGTTCTATTCCAGTGTTCCCTCCTCTTGCTAACTATTCCAAAGTAAAAAAAAAGAACTTCGGAGACTTGTATGTATGCAATGGTTTCGCAGGCTATACAGGCGTACTAATCACAAAGATAATGATAATTTTGCAAGGAATGTTGGTTTTACGGCAAAATTTCTCACAAACTTCAAAATCGCACGAGTGGCAAGAGGAGAACTCAGAAAAAAAAACTATGTTCCATTTATCTTTGTTGATCTGCCTTGCCATCCTGCTCTCAACTCTTTATCCTCTAACAGCAGCTGTCGCCTGACCTGGCAGCCTGCACATCAGTACCAATGAATCATTCATTCTGTACCGCAAGTAACACGGCCTTGCAGTCAGTCAGTCTTTTTTAAGGGCAGAATGGCCTCTGCTGATTCTATGTCCATCCTCCGTTAAGAGTGCTTGGAAAGCGGTTCGTTTGTTTTCGTTCTCTGTTTCAAGCCGTCATTTGAACTGTTCCTTGAGCTCAGGTATTTTCTTTGCCTTGAAATCCGTTAGTTTTTAGCAGATCAACAAGTTCTTGCCCATCATTCAGAAAATTTATGTCATTGAGAAGGGGACAGACCCTCTTCCAGCAGCCCGAACGTCAAATACGGTCGGTTTCTTAAATGCATTCATCGCATTGAAAGTATTCGTTTATTTCTGAAGGAAATTGTTTTATCGCATCCATTGTTCTTACTTTTATTCCTGGAGATTTAATTCTGTCGTGTGATGCTTTATTATGATACTCTTCTTTCTTTTAAGGTGGTAATTATGAGTTACGATCAAATGGTTCTGAAGAAAAAGGAACTTGAAAGTGCCAGCTATTACGTCATTATATTTGTAAGCTTTCTCACTGCATAAATTTCGAGAGCTTCAATATCACTGTCCGTGCTTTCTATAATTCTCGTTACCTTTGTAGGACGAGTCTCACATGTTAAAGGATGGCAAGGCAAAACGTACTCAAGTAGCATTGGCTTTGTCGGTGAGTCTGTAAGTTTCCTAAGTTGTTTTTCTATCGTTCCTCTATGACCACTGTTTAGAAAAAGGCTTCTCGCGTAATCTTGCTGTCCGGTACTCCTGCTTTATCTCGACCAGCTGAACTGTTCTCACAGATCAGATTAGTGAACGACCGGCTATTTCCGAACTTTCATGAGTTTGCTCTTCGTTACTGCGATGGAAAACAAGGCCGATTTTGCTTTGAGGTACTTTCATTAGTGAATAACCGGTCTACGTCCGTCTTTCTGCATGGCTGGCCGGTGGAGAGACACGCTTTCTGAAGTGTGCAGATCGCTTCTGAGCTGTTACGCGATCAAAAAGATGCTGCTTTCCGCTGAGCATTGAGACTGTCGCAGCGTTTGTGTCTGACTCGAAATGTTTTAACTTTTAGGCCAAAGGATGTACAAACAGTGAGGAACTGACTGCGATCCTATTGAAGAGAGTAATGATACGTCGTCTCAAGTCGCAAGTTCTGAGGGATTTACCGGATAAAAGGAGAGAGGTTCTCATCTAATGTACTTACTAACTAGCTAATAGGTAGTCCTCTCATCAGGTGGAGAAATTCCAACTATCGGAGGTAGTGTCCCTTGCCTAAGCTTCTTTCCATATTTTAAGCATGAAATTGCAATATATTAGGTTGGTCCGAAAGTTTTGCACCAAGATATTTTTCAGGATCTAGAATTCCAATGACTTTGAGTCAAAATGACACTACATATGAACTGTAGGATACACCTCTGTGGCCGTATAATAATCGTCAGACATCTCGAAGCGCTGGGTCGCAGAAAACCGATGGTGGGTTGGGTCTCCCACAAACTGAGTGCCTTGCAAGACTGAGTATGTGCCAGTCTTTGCTGCTGCGTCCACACAGAAGGGACTTTCTCCGCCAGCTCATTACTGGAGATGAGAGTCAGGTGCTGTGTGTTAACCATACACAAGAGAAAAGTTGAGTCGCGCGTGGCGAACCATCTCCAAACAGCCGAAAGGAGAAGTGCCACTGGGCCACTATGACTGTATAGGTCTTCTCTTTCTAACTACAGAAATGGCAGAGGCAACTCGCCCGGAGCAGAGAAAAACTGATCATATTGCTCCACTTCATGACAACACCCATCCTCCCGTGGCAAAGCTTACCCGCCAAAAATTTGCCAAACTATTCTGGTTAGTTCTACCACACCCTGCTTATTCTCCTAAATTACCCCCGTCTGAATACCACTTGTTCGGAGCCCTGAAGCTGCACTTACGAGAAAAGGAATTCGATGGCCGGACCAAACCGAAAAGTGAGATTTCAAGCTTCTTCGAGTCGCAGCTGTCAGAGTTCTTGACTTCTGGAGCTGATGCTCCACTGAAGCGTTGGCTACCTACCTCGTGGATCATGAAGATAATTATTTTGTTGATTGATATCTATTCACAATGAAATTGACATTCTCGGAGAAAAGTATGAAATTAGGTGTAAGACTTTCGGACCATACTAATATTATTCCTTGTGAGCGAGAAAGTAACAATATTCTAGTGGAGCAAGGAAGGCGCTATGGAATACTTATGCTAACATCCAATATGATGTTGTTTAGGTTGTTTACTTATCTGGAGACAAGATCGACTCGCGAATGAACAGCCTACAAGAGGCGAAAAAAGCTTTTGAGAGAAGCAGTGGTATGCAAACGGTTAGGATTTATTGTTTTTATTCTTTCACTTGCCTTTTCCTGTGCACACAATGGTAAGATATATCAGTATGAAAGATGGTGATAACGACGTGGCTTTCCGCTTTGAGCTCATGATAAATGACAGTAGAAATTGGCTCACTTCTGAACTACACAGCCGCGGAGTAACGCTTCACCTTTTTTTGGAAGTAATTGCGCAAGAGGCAACTTTCCTCATCCAAGCTGTTGTTTGCTGAGTGACACGCGTTGTTTCGAGTCAGCGACAGTAGTTCGTAGCAGTAGAGTACAGGAAGCTCCAAATGTCTGCAGTCAGGAGGGATGTGGCCACGGCGCGGCTCCTTGATCAGACACAGGCGCTCTCTATGCTGCCTCTGGCTTCTCTGACTCTGCAGACAACCGATGGCAGCATGTACATAGAGCGCCTGCATCTTTGCCTAAAGCCGCGTCGTGGCCACGCCCCTCTTAACTGCGGACATTTGGAGCTTCCTGAATGTAGTTCAAAGTGTTCGCTGACTCGTTATCACTTAGAGCTACGTTGATTGCTGAAAAGAAGCAGTCCATTTGTTGCTGTTCTTTATTCTTAAAATTCCCCTTAGTTGTTCGAAAATACTCGTTTCAGAAAGATGGAAAAGGTGTGAACGATTCCTTACTTGAGTACTTCAGCCTGACTGGCATTGTGAAGGTTAGTTTCCTTGACCACAACAAGTGACTGTTAATACAGGTGTTACCAATACCTTTAATATTTTAAATCAGGCGGCCGCTGTTTGCTCACACATTCTTGACAATTATTTCTATCCTGATGCCCCTAAGAAGAAGGTCCTCATCTTCGCACACCATCAGATTGTGCTTGATACAGTCCAAGTGGAGGTGGGCAACAGCAGTGTTTCCTTTGTTACGCCTGTTCCATTACTATTCTGTGACTGGTTATTTTTTGATAACATTGAAAATAAAGTGTTCGTGTTTTACAGGTTCAAAAAAGAAACTTGAAATCGGTGCGCATTGATGGACAGACGTCTTCGAAGGATCGTGGGAATCTTTGTCAAGCATTCCAGGTATTATATAGTTTCGTTGTCTCACTAACCCGTGCTTACGGCTATGGTGCTTGTTGGTATCTATGACAGGTACCGCTACTTAGTGCCTCAGGTGGAAAAATTCGAGCAGATTTATTTTTTATTTTTTTAATATTATTTATTTATTCCGCTTATTTTTCGCCGAAATATTTCCCGATTCCGCCCGAAAAGTACACGTAGGTCCCCAGAAAATAAGCGGAATATGCTCGAATTTACGCGAACTTCGCCCCAACAATAAGCGACTTCTACTGGAAAAAACGCGGAAATTGTGTGCGACGCCAATTGGTCCCGGACGTCGGTTGGCACACACCGCTATAGCGGCGATGGCCTGTCACAAAAATGATGCACTCCAAATACCTCCCGGGTGTAGATGGTTTGATTCACCAACACCGAATCCGATTTTGGAGCAAAATTGCTTCCGCAATACATCCAGTTGACGTGCTCCGTATATTAAGCTAGTGAATATTCCGCATTTTAACATGAGAACAACTTTATATGCATCAAATAAATTTACCAAACTTCCTTGTAAATATGTGGGATTTTTCCGGCATAACGCATTCCCGAAAGTTATAAAGCAATGACAATAATTGGTGGAAAACGAACTAACCAGAAAAATAAACGAAATATGCACGTAATCTGCTCGAATTTAGCCGAAGTGCAGATTCGAGCAGATTCCGCTTATTTTACTTGTGAAGTCCAGCGGATTCTTCTCGAATCGGCAAAAATTCGCAAATCCAAGCAGATTTCGCTTATTTTTCCACCTGAGGCTTCATGTACAATATTTATCTCGTTGATTTCAAGGAGGACCCAGATGTCGAGGTTGCCATACTTTCCATGACAGCGGCAGGTGTCGGTATCACGCTCACTGCAGCGTCAGTAGTCGTGTTTGCTGAGCTTCATTGGAATCCTGGAACACTGCTACAGGTAAGATAATAATCAGTCGCAGTGAGAATGTTCTACCTCCTTGGATCTTCTATAACGAATGTCAGTGGTGTAAAAGTAGATCCAGCAATCGTGCAGTAACTAACGCAATGAGCTATGCATAGAAACCATAAGACACGATAAAGCAATGTATGGGTCATGATTTCTGAGGTAAGCACATTCCCAGCAGTCTTGATGCGGAAGTTGTGTTGCTCTCTCTTTATGTGTTCTTATAGTATTCATAATGGACAATATCACTGAATTTTAGTTACCAGTGATGATATTACTCTATTGACACTTCGCAATATACCATTCAGGCAGAAGATCGTGCCCACCGCGTAGGACAAAAAGACAGTGTTTTCGTGCAGTACCTAATCGCAAGAAACACAGCAGATGATTTTATTTGGCCTCTTGTACAGAAGAAACTTGACGTTCTTGGCCAGGTACATTCATTACCACCTCCTCATGTTTTCCTTAGGTAACGACTGCTTAATTTAGGTCAGCCTGTCGAATGATACGTTCAGGGATGCTGAACGGTCGCACCTGAGGTGTGAATCTCACCATAGCGAAATAACTGATTTTTTTAACACTGACGAAAACTTAGCTTCTGCTGCTAAACGAGCAAGAATAGAAAACTAACTAGTTGAAGATCTCTTATCCGTTGCATACCTTTGTAAACTCCTCTGACCTTGTTTTACGGGATTGCTGCTGACTGGTGCCTTTCTTTCCGCATTAGTATTTTGAAGTGTTATTATCTGATGTAACCTCTCGACTCGGTGAAGCACCAGGACTGCTGTTATACTGCTATTGTTATGATCACTGATATAAACTTATGTTACTTTACTGCTTGCGGAGCATTTGACGTCAGAAGACTGCATTGATCGGAAATGCTTATAATTCTCTAACATTGCAGAGTCTGAACAGGTTCTGCACTAGCTCTCTTGTAGATAATGCGTTGATTAGTGTTTTCACTGTATTATCAGTCTACAAAGAGATTGGATCTTCTAACAGCACCTCGTTTACGATTCATGAGCGAAAATTCGCCCACCGAAACCTGGTTAACAAGCTCTCTGCGTAGTCTATAGGGTGATCAGGATAAAGCACGGGGTGCGATTCGGAGCTAGCTCCCAAATACCTGCCCCCCCCCCCTTTGCTTTCACATGGGCGTAAACCACGTCCATGATTCCGCCATTCTCGGTGGAAAATAGTCCTTGCAATGTAATGAGCAATCAAACAGCTTCCATTATATTCTTAGTCTGTCCGAAACGACGAATCTGCCCACGCACGCGGGGATCGAGAAGTGGCGCGGCTGGAACGTGTGCTTTTAGTCGCCAAGTCGAACACAGCGAAATCATTGGTCAATACCATGAAGATAACGATGAAACGTGATACTCAGATTCGAGGTGATGACGTGGAGTGCTGGTTAGCGTGGCAGCCTCTCGATCCCCGCGTGCAGTTACGGTTTAACGATCTATTAGGTTGGCGAAAAAGTCCTTCAGGAATTCTGATCTCTTTTTCTTTCTTTTTTTAAATTATAACTTTACCTATTCAAATGATTTGTTATCATTATCATTAACATTAAAAATGAAATATTTTTTGGGCCGATCACCTATTCTCTTCCTCCAAAACAACTGGTTCTGGGAGTCTAAAAGCTCAACAACTCCTTACTTAATTTCGTTAATTATGAAAAATTGTTTCTTTGGTAAGGAAGCTTTAAATGGGCGGACCAAATATTATAGTAGGTAGAGAGTGAGAACAGGTAGGGTGGGAACGGGGTTCCAGTTCAGATCAGATAATTTGTTGCAATTTCTTTTATCAAGAAGACTGGAAAAATTCTGGTGAAAATATGTGTTTAGAGTAAAATTTGCCGTCTTTTCAGTATTCCCCTGACCGATTCCATCAATTTCAAGCAGCAGCATTATTTTCGCTTCATGATGTGAGGTCGTGGTTGAACCTAAAATCTCTTATCTCCTGATTCCAAGCTGCCGGAGCAGAGGATCCCTGTGGAATACTTGAAGAGGCTACATTTTAATGATATTGCTACCCGTAGTACTCGCCAAGATGCTCACAAAGAATCAAAATAGAAGACGCACAAAAAGGTAAAAAGTAGCGCAGCATTGCTAGCAAACATGTGCATATCCGCAATATACATGGCCTGTCTGCGCCTGGTCGGGCTTGCTCAATCGAATATCAGTTTTGCATCCCAGAACAATGCATGCACTACATGAGGGGCCTCCCCAAAGAAACTTTCCACTACGTCGTAATCACTGAAATTGCATAGAAGGAGTGGTCTTCTGCCGCGTACACGGGTTTTTTGTCCATGCTGTGCTCCAACTGGACACCATTGAGAATACAAATACGAATCATAGCATACCAATCATTTGGAGCGGCCCTTCCAGAAAGTGTGAGCGAGTTGGTGTTCGCGTTTATGCTTGCACTTTCAGCTGCGATCGTAATAGAAGAAAGCATCTAAGTGAGGCACTGGTAAGGGACGCTGCGCACTTGTCTTTGGTGTAAATCGCGCATTAAATCAAATAATCGTCCCCAGTCATCTCCACTTTGTACACCAGCCGAGGCAGTCAATTCCGGTCCTTCTGCAACAACCTGCATCAGGGACGTCCATGCTCTGCGCCATTTCGTAGTCCTCACAAATACCACGATGCTGCACGCAACACAACCATTTTGAGTAATCCTCCATAATCCATTCCGGTTGCACACCTTCTGGTTTTTGAATCATCAGCGCCCTTTGAGTGTCTGATCGCAAGCGCATTACCATGTTTCAGATCCACCTGATCGCAGGACCAGACATTTCCGCGGTGTGAGAAGCGTCCAGGATAAGTTCGTTCAAGGTTTGTTTCTCATGAACTTTCACGCTTGCGTGAGATTGCCAAGGTTAATGGGATACCTGCTGTTCCGTAGGTGATTTTTTTCGAAACAACACGCTAGGCTCTCGTTACATTTGTTAATGTCATATGAATGCAATGCTGCTGGTAGAATGAGCATGACAAACCAAATCCGGTGAGCATTATCAGATTGCGTCAAGTACTTGAGCGGCTCGCCACGATTCAGTAACATGAGATGGGGGCAACACAAATAGTGGGATAATTTTAAAAAAGTATGAAAATGAAGGGGCACCAAGTGCTGTTCTTCGGATCACACCTTTAACCCATTTGCAACCGCGTGGCTCACCGGAGAGCCGCCCCTTTCTTCTCAACTACCGAACTTTATTTTCAAACTTGTATTTCCATGTAAAATGAGTACAACATATTTTCAAACTAGTATTTCCATGTGAAATGAGTACAACACTTCCTTACAGTAAACGGCGTCATGCGTCGAGTGTAGACCCTAGCAGCAACTTCTCCTAGTTGCCGCCATCTTCCCCTCAAATGGTGCTTAAGCTTTCTACCCTCTAGCAGCAATTGCTGAAGGATGATAGCAATTGATGGAAAGATGGCAGCAATTGGGAGAAGATACTGCGATGGCTAGTACTAGACGCATTGCGCCGTTCGGGCTTCGTTCGTGCTGCACAGTTATCAAAGTAACTCTAACAACAACCAACCCGATGGTGCTCACATGCTGAAGTCGTAAACAGGACCACGTATACAATAAAGACTTAGATGCGGAAAAACAAGGAAAATAGGCTGGATAAATTGATCATCATCATACGATGACTCCGAGTTCAAAAATTATCGAATAATTTTAGGGGTGTCGAGCAAACTCAACAAGTGAGGATGGACATAAGTTGACAAGAAACGATAGATCTTATTTCAAGCCTTGAGAGCACATTTATCCTTTCGTTTTTTCTGTACTAACACAGAGATTCACGAAGACATTTTTTCCATAGATAGAATAAAAGAGAGGAATTAATCTCATTTCCAATCTAGCTAACATATCATAGGAAGAAAAACAACACCAAGGAGAAAAATATATAGCGAAGATAGTCGAAAAGGTTTCAGTGAATTCCAAGGAAAGAAAACACGAGAAATGTAGAATCGAGATTTAGAAGGAGAAATGGAAAGAAAGGGAAATCAGATCTAAAATCTAAAATCCCTTTTATTCGGACGATAGATGTGCATGTGTATGTGAAAATTCAGCGATATTTATACTCGTTCATTCATCCCCATTCACATTGGAACTGTGGAAGTACAAGCTCAGCCGGTGGATGTTATTAAATTCTGTACGATGCTCACAGCGTCCAGCACCAATTCACGATTCCATACGGCTTTATTGGATCTTGAATTCTGCTCATTTAATAGCAGGCTCAAACGTCCTTTTAGTAATTTTCCATTGATGATATTCGTACACGTCACCGACGTAGAATTTTTTTCCATTCCAGAGTGTTGCACACTTTAGGGCAATTTATACTGAGTGCGTGCGACTGACGCGCGTGCGTCTATATGATGAAGAATAGGGCCCAGTCGCATAGCAGTCGCATCGCAGTCGCAGCTCAGACGCACGCGTTTACTGCCTCGCGACGGCCGCACGTTCTTTTCATTGAGGATGTAGATGCCGCGTTGACCGGTCTTCATGGAAAATCCCTTACAAATGGATGCGTGCGACTGATGCGCGACTGACGCACGCAGCTAGTATAAATTGCCCTTTTGTCGTAGGCTTTCCTCACATATCTAGACGCGCTATTCCTCGAAATGCTCATTAATGAATTCGTGAGAAAATTACAGTCCACACAAGAAATCCGCTTCGTATTGGTCGTAGTCCATCGTCTATCACCACAGATCTGCATAAATGATTGCTACGGGCGTATATTTAGGATCATGACCATATAAGAGAATATGAGGGCTTTCTCCAGTTGACTTATTGGGAGCCGCATTTTATGAGTAAAATCGTATTCAGTTCCGCCAGTTTCCCCTGTTGATCTCTGTTTTCTTTTGCATTATCTCGACAGTAGCATAATCGACTCTTGATAGTAACTTGATAGCAATTCCTTTGCAGTCTTTATTCTTTTATCAGGATTATTATATGTTTCAAAATTCCTCGTGAAATGGTCTATGATTGTGACAGTCCATATAACAATTTCCCCGCGTTGTAAAACCCATTCTAAACAGATCTATACCGGCCAACTCAAATGTCTTTATTGGTACTATTGTGGGATAGGCTTTTAGGGCGGTACAATATGCTTCAGACTGCTTACTGGAAATTTTCGACATCCTTTACACCACTCACCAAATCATGGTACATTGACAAAAAGCTAAAATTTTGAGGCATGGGGCAAAAGCTACCATTTTGAGCTGAATGAATATTTTGTGCGCATGAAAATGTCCACTCATAGGTCCATGGTGGTCTTTTCAAAAAAGCTCGAGCGTATAGATGAAGACAGTGCGTAAAGCGTAAAGTAACCATCTGTCTTCAGTTATGAGCTTAAGCTGACCGCTGCCTACTATGAAATCAATATGATTGAGACTGCCTTCATACCTAACGGGGCGAACCTCTTCCTGGCGCTGATTTTTTTTACGGCTTCAACCACATTCGAGTATTGGCATTTTGCTGGAGTGCCAGTCGTTAACCTGCATTGTGCAGAATATTTTCGCCAGCAGCGCACAAAGATGTTTCAGTCTGCTGGCAGTGTAGTTGTACGCGATACAACGCATCAGCTACTCAATTTGTGGCACTTTCAGCATGTTCGATACTTAGGCTATGCGAGGAAGCAGGATTTCGAAAAGTATTCAGAACGGTCGACCACATAGACACGGCCATTAAACTCATAAAAATATCGTGAGAGTATAATATGCCTCTCTACCTAACGTTAATCGATTTTGGGAAAGCCTTCCACTCGGTTGAGATAGGAGCGGTCCTGGGCGACCATGGCGTACTCATTCAATATATCAAAAAAATTTAATGAGCTCTACAGGAACTTTACGATCAGAATTTTACCATTCCACACTATACGGACACCACCGGCGACATCGAGAGAGGTTCGACAAGACGACCCCGTGTCCCCACTAAAACTATTCAGCGCCACTACTGACGACGTCATGCGAGGACTGGAATTGAATGAAATTATAGTGAAAGTTGATGGTCGACCACTCAACCATCGTCGCTTCGCTGATGGCATTGTGCTCACAACGGCAACCACAAGCGGAGCAGAACGGATGCTGGCCGATTTCAAGGACGTGTAAGGAAAGATCGATCTTCAACTGAGTCTGACAAGGACGATGAGGGCAGACAACATGATGAACGGACTCGCACCGGAGCGAAGCAGGAAGCGAGCGGCTTGAGGAGCTTACATGAACATGGAGGACGTAGTGAAAAAGACGAGCAACAACAGGCTCGTGCCTGAGTTTTTAACACTCTCTTTCTTCCTGGGCTAACGCACGCTCCAAAAACTTGGGCGTTGCGTAAGCAGGATGATAATGTGGTCATCGTTGTAGACGCTCTATAGGGAGGGTGATGCTAAGAGTAACCCGCCTCAGGCAATGAGGGTTGGGATACGGAACTCCATTCTATGTAAACAATCGAAGACCAGGGACGCTAACGCTTACACCTAGTTAAGTAAGATCAGGTAAACCGGACACGTGATGCGTCTTCACGACAACCGTTGGACAGGAGCCGTCAGCGAGTGGACTCCACGGAACTTCAAGCCCAAACGGAAGACCACCGACATGGTGGTCGAACTTTTTTACAAGAACTCTTCCAAGGAAAGATGAGTCATCTCGTTGCGTTCCTCAAAGGGACAAAATCCACTGGGCAGCTGTGCCATGCGAGATGGAGGAGTGAAAAGATTGCTGGGGCTCTCTCGATACACACGAAAATCAACGGGAGTCAAAGTGATCAAGGTGAATTGGCGTCTTCTGCACTTCTATACATTCTCATCGCTAAATAGAACCAGCTGCCTACTAATCTTCGCACCCAATTATACAGGACCAGCAGTATTCATGTATTTCTTTTTACTACTTGGTATATTGTTCTTGAGATTTCTTCGTATTCAGCGGCACCATCGCTTCCTGCTCGCAATCCATTCCTCAGCATAACTATGATAACCTGAAATTCATTAAATTATCCTGTGACGCTCAGACCCTAAGATGGCCGAGAAGTATTTAAATTTCCTCACTTCTTCTTTTCTATCCAATTCTATGACTTGTAAGCCATTTCCAACGATTCGGATAATCCATTCCTAGGTATGATGACAATCAGAGTAAACTAGTATGGCGTCACAGTGGTTCAGGGTTTGGTTTTTGGTCTATCATGCCGTTAAACTGTATTTACTAGCATAATAAGGGGTTTGAGAGGAGCTCTTTCCACATGTTCTTGACTTTCCAGGCTTTGGCGAAGACGACGAATTTATCTGAACAAACCTGTGTCCCACTCTTTATGTAATGCTCAGCTATTCTATCCTCAACTAATCCTACATTGATTACTATAAAAATTACATACAACCGCTCTTAAAAATCCTTGCCTCGCGGTGCCCTGCCTACCTGTTGAGGCGCGCCACCTACACATTATCACCTAGACATTATCATGCGCGGTGCGACGTGGCTCAGCTGACGGGCGAAACATGAACAAAGGATTTTCGAGAAAGACTGTGACAACTACATGTGCTCTTCGAATTTCTATACATATATACTCGTCCATGATCTTACTTGATCTAGGGAACACGTTTCAATACAGACGGTAGCTACTTAGTTTCCTCTAGTAGTTTTAAAGATAACTTTGAATTCGTAGATTCTGACCTAGCGGAAAAAAAGTTGACCAAGGATTTTCAAAATTCCACTTGTTTGGCAAAAAAGTGCAAATATTAGAATGGAGATTCCAAAAAAAAGAGACTTTTATTGTGGCATTATCGTAAATTATCACAGATAATTAGGTTGTAGAATACACGTGGCGTAATTTTAGAACGTACCCCTTCGTGAGTAGGATGTGGCTCGTAGGTAAAGCCATGTCCGAAAGACTTGACACTAGACAAGACAATGTCTTCCTCGGTGGCCGTTGGACAACTCAAAAGTTCCCAAACTCTGTCAGAAATCAATTTTTTCTGGAAGTAACAGCTTCAAGTGCTGGGAGCAAACATTTCTTACTGCCTTGATTCAGCCATACCTACCTCGAAGACCTGAAGAACCGCTTTTGCAAACCCTTCCGCAGTTCCAATTCCCATGCAACTTATCAACGGTAGTTGTGTGATCTTCGGATCATTGTACGGCACGATGTCCTTACAATACCACATTTGCTATCCAACAAAACCACTCATGACGTTCTCTAGTAGCTTGCACTATTATTAAAGGAATCAGACATTTCATACTTGACGACCTAGTATATTATACATATCACTGGTTGAGAACGTTGTTGTAGGTATAAGTCGTGATAAAAACAAAAAGAGATCAGAACTTGGGACAGGACTTCCACGCCAACCTAATAATTGGAAACAGTTGCTCAACTGCCAGCACTATCGGCATGCTCAAATATATACCAGACACAAACAAATATTAACTCGAGTAGTTAGTAAAATAATCCTACCGTTCTCATGATGCCGAGAAAATAGGGGTAATTCGCTGATGTCATCGCAAGCCCATGGTACTGTATGTGAGACCAGATTGAATTGAGCAGGCTGAACAACTTGTTGATGCCGATTATAGCGCCTAGTAGAGCAAATGTTGCAAAAATGATGTTAACTTTTGCTTCCAACAGAGAAGAACACTATCTTTCCATGGTGTTAAACAACTACAAATCATCTGAATACTTATTATATGTACTCATTCCCCACCCCTCTCGATTTTCTGGAACACAAACATTTACGTACGTACAGTGAACATAGATGGGAGCGAGTTTTTAGCACATTTGAAAAGGACACGATGCGACCTTGCCGCTCGCGCTTTAATCGCTGCCGCAATAGAAGATCACAGGGTTCCATTAATTGCTTTCCATTCTATTTCATGTCACCTATCAGGAAGACTAAACAACTACCAGCACGTTGCATGCTTCCTGAGCCATTCTCATTGATGCTCTCTGTGAGTAGATTTAATAACCCTACCTCAGTGGTTTCTTCAAATGTGCAATAATGGACTCCCACAGTGGTGGATTTGATATCACAGCTATAGAGTCGTGGTTTTGAAGTGGACTTCCTATGGAGAAGGATACACCTATAAGCCACCTTCGTTAGTTGTGTTAATAGACCTCTATCATTTCGTTTACCTTCACTCCAAATTTCCTCATCATAAATTTGTGAGACACTCCAGTTTTGCGGATGTAGTCGCTTTATTACTTCATCCACTAAAAAACCATAAGTCAGTGCATGATACCCTCGTCTTGTTCCAGGTGCCCACAGTGGTACCGCCTGAAAGATGCTGAATCTCAAAAGTCAGATTTAGGAGGAATATTTGAGATTTTGCAGGTTTTCCTCCATTTTTTAGTAATTGGCGAAGTTTCTGATCTGGTTTTTCTAGTGAAACGAAGAAGAGAAAGAAGACGTGAAAATAATGTTTGGAGCTATCGGCACCTGCGTAACGAAAATTAAAGAACGTATTGAGTTGCAATCGGCAAATGGCATCTGCGAAGTCACGAGTCGCACGAGTCTGCGAATGCACAAGAATGCCAAGGTATCACTGATCTGATAATTGTAGGTATACGCGCACAGCGGACTCAGTGCAGGTAGGAATGACATTGAATATCCGGAATTTTATGATGATCTACGAGCGTTGTGGAGAAATTCAAAAGTTAGCACAAAGTTATGGCATGAGACTTCAATGCATACCTTGGCTACAGAACGAAATGCGAGGCTCTTTCTAGTCCCCGCAGGAATGAGATATGAAACAAAGCAGAAGAGTGACTGGTATCCTTCTGCAAAACTTCCCTCTTTTGTCATAGAGATAACTGCTCTTAGAAATCGATGGAACGCAGATGAATGCATATCTGACAAAACGGACTGTTCAAAGAAGAGCTAAGTCATTTCCTTCGTAATCATTAGACCTTCACAAATGTAACTTTCGTACCAGATTCGCAAACGGGAGCGACTATCGTTTGCTCCAAACCAAGCTGCACTTCAACAAAATAGGGCAGCACTCGAACGAAAAGCTCAGAAAAAGCCATCGCTATCGCGAAATGCACATGATGTCTTATCCATCTCGGCATCTCCGTTTAAAAACGAGGGAAAGCTCGCTGAGAGCACGGATTTCTGATTTACACTTAGCTTCGTCCATCCAGTTTCATTATTTGCTAATTGTTTTGAGGCATGTTTGATAACACGCAATTTTCACACTTGTCGCAATATTGTGCTCGTATTCGCATAGCTCGATTGATTATTCCAAGTTTGGGTTTAATTCTGTACTCAATTCTGAGATAGATCCTGTTCGTGTTGGTCGATTGAGCATAAAGTTGGGCGCTCTATTGCGTGGCACAGTAGCAAGCCAAAAACATTTTTATGGTGCATCAACTACGAACCGAGATGTCTTGAGCTCTTCGAAGGAAAATTGAGCATTGCTGACTCTGCTATTTGCATTTTAAGCGACGCCTTCTTTCTAACGACTTCACACTTTTGATTTGGCTATCCATCGTGACAACTTCACTGGCATTTCACTCGCTCGGCATGAGCCCTGAACTGCTGCGTGCAGAGTAACCACAGTAGATCTGGGGTAAAACGACTCCAACGTCGTTGTCTCTGATCTGACTGTATAACTGCTTTGAGTCTCTGACTGTATAACTGCTTTGATTCCGAGCCAGAATTCCTATGTTTTCACTGTTCACTCTAATAGCAGGAATTCTGACTCGATGAAGAGCCTTTTCGGGCTCTTTGTGCGCAGTCTGACATTTTTTAATTTGCAACTGCACCAGCTGCGTCAGTCCACGCAGGCCCATTCAATAAAAATTGCAAAGTCACTTGTACTACTTGTAGCTAATACTTCCGAAGGAAGTGCCTTCTCTGGTCTCAATGCCATTGTCATTGCCATTACAATTACCATTGCCACTGCCATACATATTCTGTTAGGGTTGTTAAAAGGAGGATAAAGTTTAATTGCCCAAGTTTGAGGTTTGGACAGTGGTTATTTCAATTCAATCACAAGTCCCGCGTGGTAACTAGGTGAGCTGTCAGACCAACAACCGCTATATGTGGGATCGAGAAGGGAATAAACACCCAGTACAACTACGTGCTACACCTATACTCACGGGCACGTCTAACAGAGGGGTGCAACATTAACCAATATGGGGAGACCGATCAAGATCGCTAATTCACTCAGGTTGCGATCACCTGTGGACTTCTTGAATTACCTTTTTCGTGGTATACCCTTCCTTCCGGGGTTCAGGTTATCCGCTTCAAACTTGGTTACCTACTTATGAGAGGATAGATTGAAGCTACAAAACAGATCAGATCGAGGACAGATAGTGAAGCCTACCTAGTCACAAGGGTAAATATTAGGTCGAGGAGAAAGTAATGGAAGAAAAACTAGCGTCATCTTATTTTTTTAAAACTTTTTTATTGATTTTATTTTATTTTTTTATCGGAACTCATCCTCGATCAACAATACAATCACTATTGCTACCTACCACCTTGCTCCTACGATTGGGCAGGTCGCTGATTCCTTTCTTCCAGAAGCGCGCAGGCTGCGACTCAAAGAAGGCGGAGACCTCGGATTCCACATGGTCGAAATCGACAAACGTTTTCTTGCTCAGAAACAACTTCAGATGCCGGAGTAGATGGTAATCAGAAGGTGCCAGTTCAGGAGAGTGTGGAGGATGAGGAACCGTATGCCAGCCGAGCTTCGCTATTTTCGAACGGGTCTTCCTCGCGATGTGAGCCGTTGTGTTGTCGTGGTGGAGGTGCACGGTGGCACGTCTTCGCCGCTTTTCTTTGATCGCATCCGCCACTCTCTGCAGCTAAGCAGTGTAGACTGTAGCTTTTACTGTGCTGCCTCGCGGGAGCAACTCGTAGTATGGCATTCCTTCTGAGTCCCAGAAGCAGCATAACAAAACCTTCCGTGGGTGCAGTCCGGGTTTCGGCTTTACTGTTGGCTTTTGCTCATGTGGAAGCTAAACGACACTTCTGCCACTGTTATCGTAAAGTATCTAGCTCTCATCTCCTGTGACCAGATCCTCCAAATCCTCCAGATCTCTTCCCCAAAAATTCTGTGACGTCGGTTTCCCTCTTCAGCTGATATGGTATGCATCGAGCGAGAATGTTCCTGCATCCCAGCTTCTTGAGGTGGTTTACGACAGCTTTTTCACCACATCCGAATCTGCTCGCCAAATTACGCGTACTCACTTCAGGCTGTTTCTTGATACTAGTGAGCAGGAGCTTGTCCTTGATGGCATCAGGTCGACCAGGACGAGGACCGTCTTCTAGGCCTGTGTCTCCCGATTCAAAGCAGTTGAACCAGCGATGCACTGTGGAGTAGTTGGCGACGGTCTCCTTGAATATGTTGTTGATGTTATTCATCGAAGTGCTGGCAGAGCTGCCGCGCAGCCAGTCGTAATAGAAGATATCACGCAAGTGCACCTTTGCAATTGGAGCCATAACTATTGTAATGAAAGAGAACCCACCCTTATATAGCACAGTAGCAGTACCTTCGGGAAAAATCTTTGACATGTTCTCACCATGTCAGCTCAGGAAATCAATAACGAGAATAAGCAATTTTGAAAGTTTTATTCCACTGCTTTCTCCTCAACCTAATACTATCACCAACATCGAGGAGCACTTTAAGCGGTGAGAGGTGCTGATGACGACGAACCAGGCTAGAAGCCACAAGAAATTCTGAGTGCAGTAGATGAATATCGATAAAGAAATGACGCCTACGCTCAGGAAAACGAGACGGGAAGCTGTCAATTAAGCGCAGACGCCAACGCCACCACACGCCTTCGAGAAGATTTAAGACGGCAAACAAAACACGATCTGCAGAAGGTGATTGATGAACCAGAAAGGGAAAGAATCCGTGCGCACAAACGCTTCTATGCGGGACAAATATGCCGCCGGAACGAGATCGAAATGCCATGCGTGTTCTGCTGCGTCATCGGCCAGCACTACTTGGACTCTTGTCCGAGGTACAACAAAGCGCAAGACCGGATCAAAATCCCCCATGACAAATAAGGTGCCAGTTCTGTCTCAACATGCATTGCTCGGGAGGAGATTGGTGCCGAAGGCAAAACACCGCTTGCTACCAGTTTTGGGAGTATACACACAATTCCACCATCTGTGAGTTGCCGGAAAGAAAGCAATGGATCGTGGAGCAACTGGGATCTTTGTGGAGAAACTACAAGGAAATAACCAAATGAGAAAATCGTCATCTTGGCTTTGTTGTTTCTTTTGTCATTCTCGATGTTCATGCTTTCTCTCTATTCTCCTCATTTTTTGTTTCCACGTGGGGAGTACAGGGCAATTTATACCAGCTGCATGCGACAGTCGCGCGTCGGGCGCACGCATCCATTTGCGGAGGATTTTCCCTAAAGGTCGCTCAAGGCGGCGTCACCTCCTTTATGAAAAGAAAGAGCGGCCGCCGCTATGCCTTAAACGCGTGCGCCTGAGCTGCGACTGTGATGTGGGTGGGCCCTGTTCTTCATCATATAGACACACATACCGCGGATCCACCGCGGACATGTGCGGATCCGGCGTGGGAGCGTGCGTTTTTGAGAAGCCAGCATAAGCAGTGCTATGTGACTTGTGAACCATATATTGGTCATTTCGCATTGAATCTGCTGAATTACATCATTTATGTGCATTATCAAGAATTTCTGCTGCTAGCGTGAACAAACTCCTTCTGCGCCTGTGTTGCATTTAATATTTAGGTTAAAAAATGGGTCTATATCGGGGTGTCCGACGAAGAAAGGTAGAAGCAAGTTTGCGGCGACATTTCACTTCACTTTGCCAGCGTTCTCACATCACAGGGTTCGAACCTAGTCTCTTTCCGAAGCTGATGCCTCCAAGTCCGTTGCCTTACTCATTCGGCCATACGTGTCGACACATAACAGATGAGGTGGTGGTTGTTCTCATAGCGCTGATGTTCGAATCAGCGGATTCACCGCGGGAATGTGAGGGTCTAGCGAGGGCATGTGCGGGCCCATTGCGCGGCATATGCGGGTCCATTTGCGAATCCATCGCGGGTATGTGCAGGCATAGCGCGGGAGTGAGACACTCCCGGTTGTCCACCGCGGTCACGTGCGGATTTATCGCGGGCAATGGCGGATACACCGCGGATTGAACTCGTACCGCGGATCCAACGCGGGCAGAAAGTTCGGAGATCTTAAGAATGTGAGAAGTCCAAGATAGAGCGCTGCGAACTGGTGGTCTGCCTCGAGTCCGTGCATCACTTTCTTGTGGGCTAGTTAAGATGCATCAACAAAAATAGAATCTGTTGGTCTCCAACCCTACTCATTAACATACTTTCACGTGTAGGGTTTACCATTTTGCACCACTGGTTTCAGTGATAGCGATGGACAGAGATCTTGGTGGAAGTACGTCTGCTGCTATGAGCAAAAGGAATTTTGCAGTTCGTAAATTGCCATTGTATGATCATTGTTGTGCCCTGAGACAGAACTTCTCTGCAAACGACTGAGTTGTCCTCCTAAACGGTTCAACAAAACGTAAGTAAGGAGTAGATTGTGAAACAACATGACGTGTGCATTCATTAAATCTCTGATTTTTAAGTCAGTCTCACGACTGTGTTGGTTACTATGAGCAGAACCGTACAATGTGTAGAAAATTGCATTAACAGAGCACGACGTTTAACACCGAAAGCTGTATTAGACCTGTGAAGAGTCGACTTCTTCTTCCCAGAGGGGTGGCGATAGCAGTGGCACATTTGGTATGCTTGCTACGGATGTGACGTTTATTTCGCAGGCCGAAGGTTTTATGTAGGCGTTTTGACAAAATGAAACACTCACTTCTTCTATCAAAGACGAAATCACGTGGTCTTGTCTAGCCTCCTCCAGACCAAAATCTCCTCCGAATGATACCAGGCCAGCCTGATGAAAAATTGAGGGGTACCTTTTCATTCAAGTCACACACGAACCTTATGATCAAGCACGTCTCTGACTGAGATGCCGTCTTTTCCATGCTTCGCAAATTCTGGCCAAAATGTAGTTACCTGTAAGAAGGATCAGTGACAGTGCTAACTGGGCAATGAGTTGTAGTGTTCTTTCAGTGAAAGAGAATGCAATAGCCGGACAAGACCAGCTGTAGGAACATAGCAACTATTCGTGAACATGACCGAATAATCACATGCGTACTAGGAACTATTTCAAAAAGGAATTGCCATTTTTGAAGAAAAATTATATTCGTGAGGCCTAAGCCGTCGGTGTTGAGAATATACTTGTAAAGGCGAAATGTGACTACATAAGCATTAGATGGAAACGGAAGATTTTTAAAGAAAGGACTTCTAGGAGAATAGTTGATAATCTAGTAATTGTGTCTATGGCACGACTCGCGTGTTGTGTCTATGGCACTACTCACCATAGCGACTGCTTCAAGCTCTGCACTTATAACGTCAGAACAGTCCACAAACGCTCCATGCTCTCCTCAAAGCTGCAGAGCATATCGAATTCTATGCAGTTGCTTTGTAGAAGACCGGGAGCAGGAAGACCGACGTATGAGAACCGAGCAACGGAATGCTAGTCATCCCAGAAGCTAAGTTCCCGTCACGAAATGTTGTCGTGCACCTTCTTTCCGACTCACATGAGATCTTGCCACCTTGTCTAGCAATTCCCCGTTTTCGTTTTCCTTGTCGCAAGTCCGTCACTATCATCAACTATTACTCACCAACACTAGCAGCTGGTGTGTAGAAATTGAACAATTTTTACGACAGGTTGAAAGAGGTCATCCATAACGAGCTGTCCTTCTTCAAATTCGCTTCAACGAAATAGACTTCAACGCCGAACTTGGAATGACTGAGGAAGACGATTTCAGGATAAGAAAGTTCGGATTAGACTGCGACGAAAACAGTAGTAGACTCGCTGGCCTCTCTCTTATGCACGCCATTTTCATGGGAATTCCACACAGGACCAGCGCTGGTGGAAGTGGGAATCTCCAGACGCTACGACCCGTACAGAGACCGACCACATGCTCACAAACCGAAGGTGGTGCCTATTTGATGTATCAGTGGTACTATCATTCTGCTAATCACCGTCTCTCCCACGCGAAAATCTGATTCAGCTGCAAGATGGGAAAGAATACCTGTCACCACGAAGAAGGAAAAGAAGTTGTATACGACCATCCTCGCTGAGTCTTCATCCGTACATGACTGAGACACTGTGCGAGAACCAACCGAAGAATAGGAGGTTTATCTTAAGAAGCTATGCGTATGCTCATCAAAACCCAGAATGACAAATCCGAATCCTCATCAGGACAATTCGAAGTCCATCAAGAAAATGCTTGTAAAAAGAAGGGCTCTAAGGTTTGATATAAATGCATCCTGTATTAGCAGCCGATAATCATGCTGAATGTCAGCTGCAGAAGAGCATTGCATGAGGATCTGCAAAATTTCGGGTGAAAGGCAATTTTCAAAGCAGCGGAAAGGAGAAGAAGCCTGAAGAAGTGGGAAGGATCTCCATAAGTATAATGTTTCGTTGACAGCCCTGAAGAACGAAGAGGAAATTGTCACGTTTTTCATCGCGAGATGGAGTCAACACGCGAAGGTTTTGAGTATTGTTTCTCAAAGAAGACGGGGTCCAGACAATTATGCCCCTGTGCTATCGGCACAGCCTCGCCATATTAATAGTAGCTTGGTTGCGCTAACAGTTTGGAACCATGAGAAGCAAGTGGCGGTAAAGGGGCGAAGGGCTTTCTCAACATCATGTTGAAAATTGAACATTTTTTCCAACAAGAAGCGGCCTAATACCAGAAGGGAGCTGTGCTCAGGTAGATTTACCCAGTAAAGTGAGTGTCCGATGGGTTTTCAGCCCTGCTTCTCTGGTTTAAGCAACGTGAATTTGTGAAAAATGATCAGAAATTGGCACTCATTTTCAAGGGTCAAACTGTGAAAAATTCGTTTATCGAGCCACTTTACTCTGCCGTGAATACTGAAATATTATTGGGTTATGAAGGTACAACTCTGGTGGTTATGCAAGCGTAGCTTGACTCCTATTCGCTTCCGCTACAGAATCCAGCTCATAGATATCCAGGTTCACCAAGAGGCTCACTTCGCGGCTTCATGCCACCTGAGTGGATTTGCTAGCCAAATGTCTCCTAAACACTTCTTCACTGTTTCCAGCTTCAACTGCTCTAATGGCTCAAAGATGGAACCCATGTTCCAAAATGACACGACTTTTGGTCTTTGAGTAGTTCCACAAAAAATTTTTTTTAAACGAAAATTCGAGAGCCGATTGAAAACCATTGAGTTGATTCCGGAATGTGTATGATGTACCTTCATAATGAAGATAAAGATGGGAAGTGATTTAGTGAAACTTCGAAGATAGGTACTGTCAAACTGACCGCTTATAAAATCCGCCATTTCATACTTGACGACCTAATAGTATCAAGCAAAAATATCTCCGCTGGGAAAAAAACCCCATCGGATTCCCCCTTTGTATCTCTAGAAGGAAAAAATTCCGAACTAGTACAGAACCTCGCACACCGTTCTTCTTCACAGGGAAGGTAAAAGAGAGGATCTTCGGGACTACCGTCCAATATGCCTGTTGAGCGTGCTTTGCAAGCTTCTTACGAAGATCATTTATGCACGCATATCTAGGACCTCGGATGAAGTCCAATCCTGACAACAGACTGAACGCTTCAGCTGTATTGAAAACATCCAAACCGTTTCGAGGATCACAGAGGTTTGCCGAGAATATCGACTTCCCCGTCGTCTTTCCCCCGTTTTAACCTTTGTTGAACAGGCAAAGGCGTTCGACAGCGTACAAACACTATATACGAAGGTGCCAACTAATCTGTCCTAGTAAAAATGCAATGCAGAGAATGAGTGGCCACAATCCAAACCGTTCGGGGTATGGCAAAGTGAAAATGAAATAGTGGCATAACTCGAGCAGTCCCGATTGTGGCCACTCATTCTCTACTTTGCATTTCTACTAGGACAAATTAGTTGGCAGCGTCGTATATTGTCAGCACTAGTCGACCAAGGAGTACAGGTGTCATATGTGAGAACATTAATCAACTGCTATCTTGGATGCCCCACAACGATGCAGCCTTTTAAGCGCTTTCTAAAGTCTTCGACTTTCGGACGACATCGTCCTTTTCTTGAAAAGTACCGATGAAGTGCAGGCGATGCGATGCTTAACAAGTTAAACAAAGTAGAGAAATAAATAGGGCTGCAGAATAGACTAAGCCTATGAAAAGCGCCTTATGCGAAGGACAGCGAATAGAACTTGAGGGATCTTAGATAGCGGAGATAATGCCCTACGTGTACCTTACTCGAATGGAAGACCATAGATGAACAAAGAACCTTGAAATGGATCCCAAGAAAAACGAAACGATTTCGAGGGAGACACCAACGAGATGGGCCGATGTGTTCAATGTGCGGGTGGACTAGCTGAACGCTCAGGTGGAAACAAATCAGAGCACTTGTCAACGTCGCCCACGACGCTCCTGGATGGCGATAGCAAGAGAACAACTTGAGTGAAAGCCATGCTGGGGCCCCTATAACAAGTGTTGACGGGCTGTCGAAGTATCTTATTGTTAGTAACTAAGCATGAGAAACCGAGTAGTTCAAGTAAGGGGAAGAAGGTTTATTCCCAAGCTGAATCAGAAGAGCGACCTCCATCTCTAGCCCTCAATGTTACTGCAAATGTTTTTACTGTTGCGGAGAAATAGTATAGAAACAAGGGAGATCGTCCTTCAAAGCATAGTCTATTCACCTGGAGCGCGCACTGCAGATAACAATCTATTCGAATGCACACGGGGCACGAGAAACCTATCAGTTGCTGCTAGCGAATAGGGAGCTGGTGGGCCACTCTTGCCACGCCGCGCATTTGATCGGAGCGCAGACGCACCAGGTGAATAGACTACTTTCACGCCTCAGGCATCGCTTTAGGTGAATATAATGTTAGCACTGTTTGCTCTTCGATAACTTCAACACATATGGAAACTAGGGAGAACTTTTCTGGGGTCTCATAGCCAAAGGTTAGAGGTATTCGATGCAACCGCCGCTGGCAGCGATATATCGTCTGCAGCACTGCAAAACTAATCTGCTATGACTTCTATTGGAATGATTTACCAGCAGTTACAATATATTCTTCCATGGCAGTAATATTTCATTGCATTGAAGCATGCACCATGTCCTTAGCATTTCCTCACAGGCGGAAATATAGCGGCGTCAGATGAGGAGATCTGGGTGAGCATTCCATACTCCTTCATCGACCAGTACTTCTCCCAGTGAAATTGCATTCATGTTTGCAACAGTTATTTCTGTCCCAAATACAAGAATCCTACGTAAGTAACCCAATAGTAGTGACAGCATTTAGGGGCCACTAGCTGTGTATGACTTTTAAAAAAGCTCCTTCTTGTTATTATTTTTGTTGGAGATATTAAAATTTAAATAACGTATACCTTAGAATATCTTGGGATGATTGATTGATTTATTGTGTCTTATTTACAACGCTGTGGATACAAATATACAGATAAAATACGATTTCTGGTTGAGCAGTTACCATTACTAAGAAAATGTATAGTAATCATATTGATCTATGCTACACATATCTTGGACCTAACAGCTCGTTTGAACGAAGCGCTGGAACATCTGGTGGGAATTCTGCCTATTTTGATGTATGCAGTTACTGCCCTGACAGTAAAGCTAGTTGCCCTTATTACACGTTTAGGTTTTGCAAACGCAATTTTGAAAGGGCCACCCCCTAGTTATTGAGGGCGTAATGTTGAAAAACTCAAGAGCATTAATGTTAGTTGCAGTGTCAAGCATCATCATAAGTCAGAGTAGTGTGTAACATTGAAGGACATAATTAGGGAAAAAACAAACGAAGGTTTAAATCTGTAGATAGGAGTAAGACTCAAATAAAAAAGTCAAAAATGACTAAAGAAAAAGAGTGCTGGCTCTCACTCGTGTGCATTAACAGTTTCATTTCAGCATTACCTTCATATCATACTGAAGTAAACCTCTGCTTGCGAGTATTGCGGCAGTCAATCCGGCCCAAATTTTGGTGGTCGAAAAGGCGACTGCCATAGTATCCTTAGTCCATAATTTGTTGGATTTCCTTGAAATATTTGTTAATTACAACAGTATACATGGAAGCTTTGAAGTTGGAAAAAATGCGATGACCGCTCCTGAGGTTACGAGAATCATGTACAAGTTGTTCTACTACTTCTGCAGGCTTGTATACTCTAAAATAGATCTGTCGTGGAATATAGCATCTTCGTCTCTGGTTTGCGTGAGCATTTAACCATGAACAAATCAAATACCAGTGTGAAGAATATGTAGTTCCACTATGAAAAATATGATACGGAATGCAAGTGTCATCTAACAATGCAAGTGCAGGAACTTAAGCTCTGAAATCACCCCTATGTACAAAAATTGGGAAGACACTGCGGGACCCGTAACTACCCTATGACCACTGCTGTGTTCTAGCTGTGCGCCCTACACGTGCTCTGCCCTGTGGTGCGCCGTTGGGAAAAACAAGCATAATTCCTGATAGGGACAAGATTCGGGGAAGGCAAAAGCTGATTTGAAATCAGCGTCGGGAGCTGCACAAGGACAATTCGGAACGGAAGCAGCACGGTTTTAAGTCATCGATTTGGAACTCTGAGCTTCCGTAAACGAGTTAGCAGATTTCAAGTATAGCCTCTAACATCACGCTGGACATTCTCTCCAACAATATAGCTCTCGTCTCGGATTAGCAGCTTAATTATGTGCACTTCCCTTGTGAGATGTCACTCGAATTCTTAGCAGTTGAATTGATAACAGAAGTTGAAGTCACCCGACACTTCCTCAGAGAAAAGAAGTAATCATAATTTTTTCCTTACCAGTTCAATCATGGAGGATGTAGCTTTAAAATAAATTGTTTTTGGAGGCTTTGGAGGTCTCTTAAGCACAACAGTCGGTCCATCTCACTTCCATGTTTCACAAATCAATTTTTTGCGAACGTCTTCATTTTGCTGACCGATTACATTAGGTAGTTACGTCACGATTGTTAGATAGTTTAGGAAATCAGAGAAAAACCGAATCATTCCTTTATCTCACGACCACTGGGAACATTTTTACGTGATCATCTGTGTTCTGATATCTTACAAATTTTTCGTTCTCTCTATTATTCTATTGCACTCCATTACTCTTGTTGTTTGGATCGTTGTTATACTTTTTTGACTTTATTTCAATCTAGATGAGCGTGCTTGTGTTCTAAATGCTGGTAAATGGCTGTCTCACAATCCAAGCAGAAAAAGTTGAGTTCAAATGAAAACGTTTCTAGAATTCTCAAATCTATTATCGAAGCTATTCAAGAATACCATTTTTCTGATAGAAATTATGGAGGTACCACCGCTAGAATTTTCTCATATTTACACTGGGCAGTAACGCTTTAGTGACATTCTTAGAAAATCAGCTCATTCGGTCTTGCTTTAGAAGTAGCTTCGTAAATAAATCTGAATGGATTTCACTGGAAAAATCCTTTTTTTCAGCAAGCTATGACTAGTGCTAGATAAGAGGATCTGAATATTGCTCTAAAATGTGTAAGGAATTTTTCGCTCTGATGTTTGAGCTGAACTAGTTCCCGAGATCCACATGCTCACTTTGTGCTGGATGCTTATTCCTTCCCCCCATCATCTATTCCAGCTTACTGAGGGAGTAAGGATAGCCATGTAAGGATACCCAGCCAGACTATGGACTTCCACTCTGTTACTTTCACGAATTCAGTCAGAAAATATTGAGGAGCTGTTCTAGAATTACGCCCGCATACATGAATTTCCCCAAGAATATTCTCACCTGTCAGCATAACCTCCGTAGAGGTCGACGACTAACTCGTTCTTGTGCAGCACCGCCATCGCCGCTCCTTCGCGATCGGACTGTATCATGTCTCTAAAAACCACATTTTTGCTCAACGGCGTGAACACGGAATAAAAATTAACAAAAATGCCCAGGAAACCACCTGAACATCTTCCGCACCGCTTCGAAGCGAGGGTGCGTGTAGCCATGTAATTCTACTGGCTGTTTCCTAGTGTACCAGTAGCACCATAGAACGCCGAGAGCTAGTGCTACGAAGTGTAAGGGGCCAAGACGGTTTATCATGGCAGTGTTCTGGATACCTGAAGCTACCTGAAGTAGCAGAATCTTAAGAAGCCATTGTTTCTGCAAATATTCTTTGTTTTCGAGCATCAGAAAAGCGAAGAATGCGGAAAAAGCATTTCTGCTGTTGAAGCTGTTCTGGGCTACTGATTTGGGACGAGACATCTCATGCGCTCGTGCTAAACTGTAAAATTTCAAACAAGGAGCTCGAGAACATTCCATAGCAGTACCGTTTATCGATTGGGGAAAACAGTGCAGGCAGTGATAGGCTCACTGTTGCAAACTCTGCTTTCCGATGAAAACTACATGTTGAAGGATTTGGTTTGAATTGAAAGACCAATGCAGTAGAAGCGGAAATGTCCCTAGTTCTTTCATCCTTACTTTTGGAAATGAATAGACTGATGTTGATTCATGGTCAGTTTCATACCCTTATTTATTATTGTAGTGTTCCAGATTATATGGGGCCAATTGCAAAAGCTCTAGATCACGCAGGTGTGCTAGGAGATGGAGCACTCAATAACTCTTTGGGAATGCAACTGGGACAATATAAACTTGAGCAAATCAGGAACTAGAAAAACACAAAATCATGCAAACCTCAGAGCAAAATCGAGTGGCTCCAAACAGTCCTTCGTGGGCGCTGTGGTGTTCTGAAAGATAAGAAGTACTTTTTGCCTTCATCGCCTGGTCTGTTAGGACGGAATAGCTTGTCCTGGTACAAAGGTTTTGTAGGGAGGCACTGATATTCATCGAAAGCGGGATATTTTGCTCGGAATTATTTCTTCAGTCAATGAGAATGTCGTAAAGGTAATATATCCTTGCTTAGTCCTGCAATAGACTTCTGCAGACTCGTAGAACTTGGAATGAACCAAGATTGTTATGTGTTAAGATTCTGGGAGCTAAGAATTGTGCTTTGTGGTGTTTCTTTAAAACATTGGAACTTCCTGGGCTTCCATAACATTTATTCAAGACCACTACATTGAAAAATTCATATCAACCACCAGACACATCTATCTCGTGTTGGCGCATATTCACCCGGTACTTCATGAATAAGTAAGGAATTCTTGCGCTATTGATGAAAGTACATAGCTCTTCTTTGAGATTTGGTGGTGGCATAACAATGAAAACCCTGCACCACCGAGAAGCGATACTCCCTGCTGGTCTACGAAGTTCAACGACCTGAATTTTGTTCATGAAAGTTCCGAGAGAAAACACTCGACTTCAAGATCTACATATGCCTAGTGAAAGAATCTAAGCTATTTCACTTGTTTATTCACGCATCTATTCTTTTATTGCCATTAAAAATGCACATGAAAACGAAATACTCAGCTACGATTCTCTGGTAGACCCAGAAATGAGCATGTGATTCACACGTGTGGTGTCCACGACGAGAAAACATGTTCGCTTGTGTAGCTCGTTTGAAGAAGAACCTCCTCGGGATCCTTGTTCCTCACCCGCTTCTAAGTTCAATATTACTTTCGGGGATCGAAAGGAATTGAAGGATGAAAACCGTGACTAGAAACAACACTTGAGGCAGCAAAATTCACATGAAAATCAGTCGCAAACAGTGCCTATTCAAAACCAATGCATGTGCCTATTTAAATCAGTGCATATCTATTATAGTAGGGTAGGGAGAGGGGAGGGAGTGGTGAATTTTGGTGACATTTCAAGGAAAGCTATCGAGATAGCCAAAAAAAAAAAAGAATGATGGGGAGTCTCTCGCTACCAATGATTCTGACTTTTCCGACACATTTTGGAACAAGAACGAGGAGTGTTATTAAATCACATGTGTGAACGACAGCACAACTCTTTTAGGACAGATTTTACAGCACACAAAAAATATAGTCCCTGTTCTGTATGTGCAGTTTTATTTGAAAGTGCAACTATATCAAAGAGAACAATTGGTTGTAAACTATGTGGCGAGATGCACTTCTTGTATTCTTCCATTTTGCTGTTTAAAGAAAATGAGCCTTGTGATGAAAATATAACGAGTGGAATATCCAGTTACCAGGAGGTGCCGCACGAAGGACCTGGTAGCCAAAAGGGGGAGGAGGAGGTGGTGGGGGGGGGGGGAGAGAAATAGTGACAACTTCGCCACTCCGTGCAACATGCGACGATAAAGTAATGAAATTACTAGAATATTCATTTCAAAATTACTTACACAATTTATAATAAATATTTTGAAAGCAATAATAAAAACAAACGATGAAAAACAAGCTTATGCAACATTTCATATCTTTTATAAAGCAATTTCAAAAATTTGGTAACCCACTCTGAGAAAAGTGAGGGAGTGGTAGGCGCCCTCTCCTGCGTGTTACCTATAAATTCATGTGCAAGCATAGTAGAGAAAAGAATTTACTTGATTTTTACAGGGCAGTATAAATATTGGATGTTAACATAAGTTCTTGCGCTTTTTTTCGGATGCATTCTTCTCCACCAATTTGCTCCCTTTTAGGAACAAGTCATATGCGATTCGAAAGCGCTATTCCTCCTCTACAGGGACATTGTAAACAATTTTTCTTAAAGAGATAGGTTGCTCAAGTTTTAAGCTTGCGAAGTTGAGCAACGAGTCAATAAAAAACGGCGCAACCGACGGCCACCTATCCTGTCAATCAGATGACCTGTACTGAGCATGAAAGAGACATTTCGCCTGGAATGGCTAGTCATCAGCGGTTTTCTAAGATTGTAGGAAACTATAGAGAATTTTGTCTTGATGGCACTAACCACATCTACCGAACAAATTTCCAATACAAGACCCGGGAATGGCTCCAAAGGATTCGCATGGTCTAGATGGTGATCATACTTCTCGAATCCACCAAATAACTGAAGTAATTCTGCTGAAAGAATCCAATCGCGAGGGTCTATTCATCCTGCCCCATAGTAGCTTCAGACCCTATTTTCCAAAAATCGTTAAACTCCCGCTATAACAGTTGCACTGACGATGTTCTCACGCGTTTTTAATCTATTGAGCTTATACGTTCAAAAAGTTTGAGATGCTTTCTGCTCCCTATCGCATACATGAAGTAAATTGGGTTTTTCCCCGAATTGGCGTTTTTCTTCTTAAGCCCAAAAAGCGGGTAATTCAATAGTAATGTGAAAGATGATGGTGATGAAAATGTAGAGGAAGAAATGCGCTTTCAGAAGGTATATTGCATACTAGAGAAAATAGGTAAGTGGGTGGAGAAAATCGCAACAACGCAAGGACTCATGTTAGCACCTAATATAATACAAATTTGAGATTGTAAAACTCTGCCCCAAACTGTCGGCTGAACCAACACGAAGGCAGCGGAATCAGTCAAGTCTCCTAGCGGTTTCACCGAAAAGTTAATGTCCAAAATGTCCAAATTCAATGTCAGACGCACGCAGAAACGCAGAGATTCTAAACATCGTGCATACCCTCTCCTTTTCCTATTAATAGATGAGGTTCTGCAGTGACTTCAAGGCTAATCATTATGTTGCTTTCCTAATAGCAAAGTGGAACACTCCCCTCCGTAATTCTTTCCCCAGAAACTAAATGCAAACTATGTGTTAATGTTGAGTCATCACTTTATTTTCCGCTACAAGATTTTTGGTTTCTCAGACCGTCTCCATGTAGGCAAATTTTATACTACACACATATCGGACGATTAAAAACGAGTAGAACATCAAAATTCTTGGGTAGAATCCTTGGTAGGTGAATATAAGGGTTTGAAATAGGGAAAATCTAGTCCTTCTCTTAAATATGGACAATCAACACTTCCATGACGGGTTGGGCCTGGAAATACGTTTACCTTTGTGAAACTTCATCCATATCCCTGTGGAACTTTGTCCATATCTCTATGTCGTACTGCCAGAGAAACGTCTGGTTTCGTTTGAGGCTCAGCGCAAAAAGGTGACGCAGCAGCTGCGCGTAATGCTGTGTGCTGTCATCCGTGCTCTTTGCGTTCGCACCGCTATCGACAGAATTTCGTAGTCTGCAGCCTGCACACATTACTTCTATGTATCTTAACTCCTACATTTAGGATAACATCCATAATTTAAATTAGGATCACTGCGAAATCCATGAACCTAGCACATCTGCGCAACATCGCTCGTCTTCTCGTTCTTTCTCAAGTAAAAAAATCTGGATTCATGTGTTCTTCTCCTAATATTATGGACTAGTCTTCCTCAATTAGCATTTGACAAGCGTAATGACAGCCTTTAGCGTCCCCTTTCTCCATAAAAAACTACTATTTTGACATCAACTTATGTCCAGTAGTCCCAAGGTACAAGATAGCGGCACTTCCCAAAACTGCTCAGGGTGCTGCGGAAATATTGAAGACTACCCATCCTTGGGTATTGAGTGCCGGCCCTGCTCACAAAATTCTATACGTAGTTTTATGGTTGAGTGGAAGGTGGAACGTGAGTTCTCACCTACATTCCTCACTGCCTAGTCATCCACAAGAAATTCAAGTATCGCGGTGAACAATACGAAAGTATTTCGATTTGAGTTCGCAAGTTGGCCTCTAATGCACCTCACATCCACTCCGGGTCGAAATCTCACGCGCACAGTAGACTTCAGATCAACCTATTAATTAGAGTATTAGCGCAGGTACCGATCCGAATATTCGCAAATTCAAAAACGAGAGCACTCTGGTTCTCCTCACCTTTCCTTATTCGCTGAACTGCTATACATTTTTCGAATAATGCCAGTGCCACTAGTGCCACTGGTTGGGGTAATCATGCGCGGCTGCATTAGTTCTCTTCCCATTTTTAGTTCATTCGCGATTGTGAGTTGAATCTTCCCGCTTATGTGGAGGTAGCAGTTATTTTATTATGGAACACTTTGTTGTTGGTGTATTGAACAAATAAATAAATAAATAATAGAACTTAGTCGAGGAATAAAATTTTATTTCCAAATGCTTTTTTATATTCACAAGGTTCTGAGTATAGTGCATTTCTTTGTTTTGCTCAAGGAGAGCATTACAATGGCAGTGGATATTCTCAAAATGTATCGACAAGCCTTAGAGACCTAAGCCATAGCCATACCTTAAACCTTAAAAAATAAAAGCTAGAATGCTTAATAGGGCTAGTAGTGTGCGAGAACTCGCAATTCTAAAAAAAAAGAGCTGTATGACCCTTTCCGTCATTATTTCGAAGTTGAGTTGTACTTCACTTTGGGATATTGGGATTTTCCTCCTTTTCTGGTATACCGAAAGAGGTGAATATCTGCTGAACTCTTTCAGTATTCACCTCGTAGTATTATACCATGTAAAGATTATGAGACCATAACAGATTTCTTGACTACTTGTGAGCCTTTCTGTGCAATTCCACACAGTTCTCCGGCATGTAATTTTGATTCCGAGACGAAAATTCAAATCGGCTATTTGCTGCGAGATATGTCGATTCGCTTTACACCTAGTAAAGGTGAAAGATTGATGAACAGCAAAGGACTGCTGTACTCTCATTAGACCCATTAGACCTCAATGCACTCCTTGTCAGATCTGTGCATGTAGCAATTCCGTTAAATCGGTTCAAGCTTCTGTGTTCGTATATTCATTCATGTTTTTTCCCTCTTCATTCGATTACGTTTTCTGAAACGATAACATAGTAAATGCACTAGTCTGCCTTTAGACCACCAAACACTTGTGAAAAGATTTTTTTCGCTCCAAAGATACTATAAAAGATAATATAGACGAACGTTTCAGTTCGTACTGCAGCACCATTTTGCTACATTTACTGTTGTAATTACGTCGTAGACATTGACATACCATAGATATGTATGTACTTCAAGGAATCTTTCGGAAAAGAGAAGTACCGCGACCATTCTGTACCCCTGCGCAACTCTACTGTGACAGCAGAGCGGCTATTGGGAAATACCTATCCTTCTAATATGAAGGGCATTTGTTACTATGTTTTTATTGGGGCCCAGCAAAAGGCGCAGGGGCGAGGGGGGGGGGGCTCGTGTCACTCTTACATTTCCGCTTCGAAGAAAAATGTCGTCAAAATTGGCCTGAATGGAAAAAGTGAACATGCATTTATGGTTGTAAGGCTATCATCAACTCCGGCGTTTCTGATGAATAGTGCCTACTTTCACGTGATCCCAGCCTCCAACTTCTTTATTTGCTTATTTATTTGATTTGATTTCTGTATGTACATGGTGCCAAGGGCAGGTTGCTAACCTTCAAAAGGAAGCCAGCAGAATTAAGGTGACAATCGTTAAAAAGAGTTCTAAAAGTTTCATTCAAAAGTGTAGGCTTATATGTACCTCACATTTGCTTTGCAGGATAGGTGAGGCACCCCTCCATATCGAACCTCGGTTGCTCCCTCTAACAGAGCAATTGAGGAATGACCCGCAGAGCTTCCTGAACCTCAGAACTTGTTCTAGTTTTTAGGAGTCTAGTCAATTTGTTGTTAAGTCGTCTGAAACTGCGTTGTTAGTCAATTTAGTGTGAGTAACGACACACGCTGCAAAGACTCTGCCTTTTCGACCCTAACCCCGTTCGGGCGAGAATGACCTTCGAATGGGGATGGCCGACAGCTCGATCGGCAACCCCATCAGCTCCATCGTCGACCCTCCCGAACTTTCCACACCGCCGTTCCACCTCAGCCAGGCCTTTCCGCCATGTCTCGCCGTCTTTTCAGGGCGTAGGTGGCCCTTGCCAGCTACTGCTTATGCTGGCTGGCTGCACTATTTCGCGGGCATCGCCAGATCCCTCGGCTGTCCACTTCGTGCCGGCGCCTCGTCTTCTCGCCAGCGTTCTTTTGTGGCCTTGACGTCGCACTTACGAGCATTTTTAGGCATGCTTTTGTTCGCACATCACCTCTCATGCACTCAAGGATTGCCACAGTCATTTGTTTGCTCTCGTACAGGCTAACTTGCTCTTTTGCGCGCCGCTAACTGTCAGGACTTGCTGTGTTTTGTTGGGATATCCCTTCGAGACTAGGAGTAGGTTATCTGATAATGGACGAATCATTGGTCAGCAGAGTACAAGCGCCCTTCCATCCCGATCTTTCGCGGATTCGGGAAGGTCGCCGGGCCTGGAACGCCGATCGATCGGGTCAGTCGCGGTCTGGTCGAGCAATGCGCACGTCGCCGAGGAGTTTTTGCAGCAGAAGGAAACTAGGCCCCTCTGTCCTCTAATAAAATGTCTCTACTTCGTCCAAATGACGAGGTCGTTCGCTCATCTCCTACCATGAGTGCGTTCGCGGCCGAACACTGCTCAGTTGGGAGCAGCGCGGCCTGGATTTGCAAACTTTATCCCTGCATTTCTAAGTAACACCCTGTAAGCTACTGTGAAAGGATTAGAATAGCGCAATCGCATCAAGTATCCAGGGATTGTAGAGCTTTTCCTTTACATCTTCATCTCAAAGCTAGGTAAATTCACCACTTTAAAGTCGTTTCGATTTTGCTTTTATCATTACGTATGCTAGTACCGTGGTAGTAGGCCATGCCAACGTTGCCTTCGATGCACAAGATAGCCTTAATTTGGTTATTTTCTTTTTTTAAAGGATTTCGTCATGATATTTCTGCGAACTCCATGCAGAATTATAAAAGGTGTCTTCATTGGATCGGTTTTTACCTAACAGAATCTCGTCTAGACTCTACTTCAGTGGGATATTTGATGCCCTGGTCACAAAAATCGCACTAGTTTCCTACCGTAGTCTCGTTTCTGTAACGTTACGGTGGTAATAGTATAGGAGAATGGAATCAAAGGCTATCGTCGGCAGGAAAATCACAGTAATGGCAGTAGCGTTAATCACAGCCCAGCTAACGTAACTGGGGCTACGGTACGAAGTGGACATGATGTTCGTGTTTATCGCCTTCAAGAACCTCTTAATCAATCAATGAAGAAAATCCAGCGGTTTCTTGGCGAAAAAAGCGGAATGGTCCTTCATCAGATTGCCATTTTCTTGCCAAAATTGACATTTTCTCCTTCTTTTCTTATTGTAATCCTGCCATATCCCTACAAAAATGGGGCTAAGGTGGAAAACTAGTGCGGTTTTCGTCATTAGAGCATTGAATAACCCCCTTAAAAGCAGCAAGAGCCGAAATCCTCGACTCCGAGCTGAGGTGCGCGTGGTCTCGGAGTCAAGGATTTCGGCTCATGCTGCCTTTAAATAGAGTCTAAGCGAAAATTTCTATAGGAATCCGATCCCATGACAAGACACCTTTTATAATTTTGTGAAATACATAGCCTTTAGCTCGCCTTGAAAAAACCTTCTAAAATCTCGTTCTTTGGTCTGTAATTCATAAAATGGCTTATCATGTAATTTCTACTTGTCGCGCGGAAAGGATTTCCAAAATTTCACTGTTTTCTCGTTGTCTCGAACTGGAAACGTACCTTGCTCGCACGATTGTCGCAAAGGCAAGACCACTTGTTACCTGCTAGAAAATCTCTTCCCCTCCATTTTGCATTCTTTGTTGACGCGTCAAATTTTCTGCGCGGCAAGCATAAATAATACGTGGACCCATATTAATGAAAATTCTCGGAAAAGTTCTGAACTACCTACTCTTGCAAAGGGAAAGAGTTTTCCGAGTTAAAATGAGTGCAATTTGTAAAAATCTTTCTTCTTAGTCAGCATTGAAAGGTGTTTGTGAAGATAGCGAGTTTAACATACATATTTTGCTTGAGATAGTCGTTCGTAGTCGATGAAGATGTTCCCAACACCTTCATTAGGACATTACGTAGTCGATGAGCCTTGGTATATTCCCTGGGAATTTCCATGAATACGAGCACTGAATTTTATTGCAGACCTGCCTGTGGCCTTTATTGAAATTACTTTTAAATTCTTCATGATGAATAAACCTTCTATGATAATGCCTTTAGGCCTAACATAGGTAAAAGGCACGTTTTCAAAGTGACAATTAATGCAACCTCAATCCAACCGTATTAACTTAATTTTTCTGTATACTTAAGTTCAAAGTTCAGTTTAACTTAAGCTTTGGTTACAACTTCAACATTTCTACCTAATGTTGACCAACTTTGCATAAAGTTCTGCAAAAGATTTTTCCAACACTTTCATTAGAACATTACATATCCAACCTTTTAGGAGTAAAATTAAAATTCAAGCACATAAATCGATTTCCAACACTTGTGATGATTTTTTACAACATGTTTGGATCCCATCTCTGAAGATCTGAATAAGATGTACATACATATGCTAGCTCCTTACTGCCCCAATTTGTCCTGTTTTTGAGATAGGTTCCGCTCAGATTTTCTTTGAAAGTAGTGTTTTGATGCTACCGAATTGTTCGTTCAGTGAAATCGAATGATATTCTAGAAAACCGTAACTGAAATTTCTTGGCAATCTTCTTTTTCTCAGTGTCAGTGTTTTGTTTACAGTGGGAACCTGATGCGCTGAAATACTGCAATATTGAATTAGATGCAGTTTTTAACTCGGAGAGGACCGATGAAGTAAATTTCTTCGCAATTACGACAGCACTGATTGTACCTTTGCATTAAATTCTTGCTTGTTTCTGCTTAAAATCTGCCAGGAATTTTTAAAGTTCGAAATGCACCGCACCGAATAACCCATACTTGCATGAGAAAACCGTAGTTGTCTTGGGTATGCATGGCGAAATATGCGTCAGTTCCGTACACATATGTGCCATTCATGCGAGAAATCCGATGTTTGCGTTATTCAGGGAGAGGAATTTCTCAGGACAGAAGTCACGTCCATAGCATATCTCCTCCCTCTTGAAACAGTGCAAATTTCACGCCATACTACCATACCTAGCTGCGTCCAGAAGCTTTTGATACAAAAACTTATTGAAATCATGCACTCCAATGCACATCCCATGTGTACACAATGTTAATGCCAGCTCATTTTGCATGACGATTGCAACAAACTTGTACGACGCATACATGACAGAGAAATGTTACTAAATCCGGCGGTCAACATCTTTTTTTCATTCCCTGAACATCCCTAAACTGGAGGAGCTGCTCGATCTCTTATTGTTCGCAGTTACTGTCACTGCGGCATCCGGCTCCATGATGCAATTCTCCGAACAACCTTTCGTATGTAATCTGTGGAACTGCAGCGCAAACCGGTTCGTGCATTAGTCTTCAGTGGCAGTGTGGTCAGTGGTAGAGATTCCTTTGTTTTTAAAGTTCCGCTAAGCGAGACTGTTTAGTTAGGAAATCGTTTTCTGCTTTAAAGTTGAACCACTTTTCAGTGAAACCTCCGCGAATATTCGGCAGACTGCGCGTTAAAGTTTAGAAGTGCTGCAAACGACCTACATATGTGATGTGGATGAAGTAGGGCGATTTTTCTACGACAAAGGCTGTAATAGTTTTCGATGATTTGGGCAGTTATGCTAGCCCACAAGTTTCCACGCTTCAAACCGGATTCTTGATGCTGTTTGTGGACATACTTCGTAGTAACGAGCATACTTGCATTTTGCCAAATCCCTGTTTTAACTAGGCGGGCATGGACAGGAAGGGGGGGGGGGCGGAGGAGGGGGAAAGGGGAGGAGTTTGAGAAGATGAACTGGAGTTTGCGTTAGTTTGCCGTCCAGAGCCTGGATGAATGATTGAGATTACCCAGGGTAAATGTGTTGCTGCTCTCGTTAGCGATGGACAAATTTGGGTAGTATCAGAAATCATGCTTAAAGGATCTTAATGATGCACGCGGCCCCAGGACCTTCAGAATTTCAAAAATAGGGCTGTTAAAAATCAAGTTTAGTTTTGAATAGTCAAAAATAAGCATTAGAAATCATGCTAGAAGGATAAGCGTTAAAAGTGGCAATACCATATTCCCCTATTATATAAAACACTTTTTGAAAAGTTCGGCAACTCATTCTTGGAGGGGGGGATGGTGGCACCGGTAGGTTGGTCGGCGACATTATTAGAAATATTTATATTTTCGAGATTTTCCAATATACTTTCACTCAAGTGCCTTCTTAATATTCCATGGTTTAGGCATACAATAAAATGCTGGTTTTAGTCCTCGTCCTGATGTCATACATTTCATTCTCACCTGTTCATGATTCGGTCTGCCATGCTCCACATATCAGGACTTTCACTCCCACATTCTCAAGATTCACTTATCTCTAATCCACCCCTATATGCACAAGGAGAAAAGAGAAAAGAAGTCAGATCTAAGCGTTCATATTTCCTTCGGTCCATCCCGTCTGTTCGGAACAATGGCTGGACAAGCATAGGTGGAAAAGTATTAATATTCCTGACCGCTATACCATTTCGAAGGGTTTGTCCTTGACTACATAACCTGATCCTTTGGCCAGGATCAGTTCACCGTCCATTTGTCTTTCAAACCCTCTGCAAATCACAGAAGGGCATGCCTTTCGATCAGAGGTTGTCGCGCTTACCTTTCTGTTCCTTGACTCTCCAAAAATCTTTCTAGATTGATCAGGTTAATAGGATTCGGTGAATTACCGTTGGAATAACAGAACCAACAAAACCCCTAGGACCGCGACAGAATTCAAATTTTTACAATTTATGTATATTCTCGCTAACAGTTATACCATGGGTGACAGACGTCGCAAAGTCCTGAAAGGGCAAGCATTTCATTTACGCGAGATGATGTACTGTTCCCGCACTTTCTGAGTTCAAAAACCCGTTGGGATAGTACCTCTTAACTTTTTATCCGGCTACCAAAGTGACTGGTCTTTTCCAGGCTTATGAAAGGGAAAGAAGAGTACCACCTACTTGCCTATACCCCTGGTACTGCAATGTCGTTATGTTCAGGAGGACAATTTTTGGAACTGATTGTTCTTTCCAGTTTTCATTGCTCTTTTCTTCGCTTTGCCCTGTCCTTCGGCTACCTTTGACAAGGAACTTCGCTCGTTTCATCTAGTTGGACAACCCCATAGATTCGAAAGTACACATAATTGCATAGCAAAAAAAAACCTTTCGGTCTTCGTCATGTGGAACATCACTCGACAACGTGCTGGTGACTGGCCATCAAATCAATTGGATTCAGCCCACTAAACTATGTCATTTGGATGGTGCTGAAGTCAAGATTACGAGCAGCGGCTATTAAACCGCTGAAGTAGGATCTGATCAAAGCTAGGAGTGTTGTTTTTGTGGTATCAGCTGGACATAGAAGCCATAAACGACTTTTGGAAGCGGGTGAAAAATAAATTTGGTGACCAACTTGAGGCCTAATCCTTCAAAGATGTAAATAAAATTATTTCATTGGAATATTCAGCATAATTCCTGGACCTTGAGAATTTCATTTTATTTGCCGGTAACTACAATACCGCCCATAATTTTTGCGAAAAAAAG
Organism: Ancylostoma caninum; assembly: GCA_037903475.1. Taxonomy (NCBI): domain Eukaryota; kingdom Metazoa; phylum Nematoda; class Chromadorea; order Rhabditida; family Ancylostomatidae; genus Ancylostoma; species Ancylostoma caninum. The sequence goes on from JBAJFG010000314.1 coordinate 106,675, forward strand.
GGGTGGCGACTGATTAATCGTTAACAAACCGTCGCAGTACTGTAACTCCTTTCAAAATGAAGCTTTTCTAAATCTGAGAAGAAAATTTTTCAAGATTTCAGCAATCAGATCAAAATCTGAAAAAACGTTAAAAACCGAGAATTGAGCGAAATCCAATGATCGTGTTCAGAAGCCTCATTCCTTAAATGATTTCTCGGTTTTTAACGTTTTTTCAGATTTTGACGTGATTGCTGAAATTTTGAAAAATTTTTCATATTTTCGAAAAAACAAATGTCTTGAAATAAAAGTTCGAGGAATTTTATATACTCTTCAGTTCAATTTCGATGACGAATCCGAAAATGTGCTCGGATTTAGAAGAGCTCCATTTTGAAAGTAGTTACAGTACTGCGGCGGTTTGTTAACGATTAACCCGTCACCACCCGTTTTTTTTCGCAAAAATTATGGACGGTATTGTAGTGGCGAGCGCAGGGATGGGACGGGAAGGAGACACAAATAAAATCTTGCATTAAGTTATTTTTTATTGTTATTTCTCAAATAACTATTTCTAATTGTTCAATATTTCAATTGATGTTTTAATTATTTTTATTTTCCATCGGAGTCCCCAGAGCGACGGACGCCCCACTTTTAAAGGCAGCACCCACGGAAATTTTCATGTCTGAGATTCTGATCGTTTTCGAACCTTAGCAATAGTCCTAACAATTCGGCGAAGAAAGTAGCGCGGAATACTCAACCGTTTCTACAATATAATTAGTCGGATGTCCAATATCCTGGATCAGCAGGATCAGCGTGGGGTCGTTCGATCGAGTTGTGGCGGCAGCAGAGTGTCGCTGCCAGCTGATTTGGTGGGCCAACATTTCTTTTCATGGTATTGAGAAGCTATATGTTAACTCTTTGCTTTCCTTTTTTTGCACTTTATAGCACAACAAACTTTTCTACTTGTTGCTTTGCAAGGAACCTTCTTCTTGAGTTACTTATGTGGCCGATTCCATCAATGTCTCATTTTCGGAATTTTGCATAGTTCTGGGATCGTTTTACAACTCGACTGTATTACTGCTACACCTTAGTCGGTCAGATGATCCTTTTCGAAGTTTGTTCTGTTCCATAAACTCCAGAAACGCTGCAAAAAATGGTCAAAATCTTGTTTCGCTCGCAAAACAGCTGACAAGAAAGGCAGCGGTATCGACTTTTTTGGATCGGTCCACATCAAGCAGACCGCGCAACTCGGCCCAACCTGCTCGAAAGCGGTGAGCTAAGCAGTTCCAGAAAACAAGAATTTCGACGGTTTCGAATGTTTTTAGCATTGTAACAGTGTTAAGCGCACCCGATTTCCCCAAATTGTACCAAAATCTCGAGGTCGAAAATTTGCATGGGTGCTGCCTTTAACACACACCCTCCCCCCCCAACCGTCCTGCGGCAATCACTGATGGTATCATCTGCGTCTGATAATAAAATAAATCAGATACAGCAATAACGTGTATAGAAATTCTAGGTTGAGGAGAAATTCCTGGAAGAAATAGAAATGATCATGTGCAATTTTTTCTTGTGACGTTTCTAAGAGTCAGTTTCATTCAGCTGCTTATCCACCTTCTTGACCGATTGCAAGTTTGCAACACATATATAATTATCTGTTCCAATATTACAGAAGGAGACTTACAACTTTCATATGGTCCAGATAAACAAACTTTTTGGGTTCCCAAGGAAAAATCTGTTCTAAAGGAGGTAGTGGTGCCCAGGCAGCGGTGAAAGCAACGCTGCTCGTCCTTTCCTGGAGCTGCGAGACTCTCCTTTATAGATCCTGAAAGCCGGGCAGCATAACTGTATGGTTCTCTTTGTCTCTAAAGGTCACCTTAGTTTGTAGAGGAGCTCATCATTCAAAGGATTTTGTTCTGAAGTGCGTCTGTTTTGTTTCGTGGTCCTCTCAAAATGCATATGGGTGCTGTGTTGAGGAAGTGGTCAGATCCATGATTCATCCTGCCTCTCTCATCCTTGTTTTTGCCCCATTTGCGGAACTACTCTAACGATGATGATCTAGCAGTTGGTTAGTGTGCCACCCAGTCATTCAAGGACCTGCGCCTAAGCAGCAAACGGCCCAGCCCTCCGAACAAGCTTGCTAGTTGTTTCGGTTCATCACACTCGCCGCTTCTCATCGCGGCCCTTACGACCTTCTTATTCTCACGAATCCTCACGGCCAGCTCGTTCGCGGACGTGATTTTCGCGCATTCGCCAGGCTTGGGCGCTTCGCTAGAAGAACTGGAAAACAGCGACGTCCTTCGATGGCCGCCAATCGACGTGCAAAAGTTTCGGTGGGCAACGCCACGTACGTGCAGGGTCGCGAACTCGGGGAAAAACCCTCCCTCCCACCGGTCGCAGTCCCGTTCATCACTGTGGTCACGCCGCCGCCGCCGTCGACTTTGGCGCTGTCGCCGAAAAGTGGCGCGGCTCTTTTAGACATTCTCTGGGTACTTGACTCGACCTCGCTCTGCATGTTATACTTCGAAGCTGCTGTTTGCCGTAACCCTGTAGGAGACATTGAAGACTTTCAATGCGTATTCAAGAAGCTGAAGAATTATATTGTAGTTGTTGCCGTCCTCCAGTTTCAGCGGTAGGTATAGGCTGTCTCAGAAATGAGATTCCTTGACTATCTGTGCACAAAATTGCAATTTCATTTAAGCAAGCTGGAATCCACTGACTGCTGCTGCCACATGGCTTTCCACTTTTTCTTTCTGCTCTAACTTCTCTTCACTACTCTTTCACATTTGAAATGGACTATGAATGGTTGTACGCTAAATCTCTTTCCTTTTTAGCTCATATGACCATCCATCGCATCACATTTACAGCTGCAGCTGGAACTTCGTGGTACGGAACTATGGACAAGTTCCGGTTCTCTCTTTTCACCATTATTTTCCCATTCTAATTTGCAGCTCTGAATGAGAGAACTGACCCCACAGAGGTGTATTACTGGTTGTAAGAGATCCACGAAGTGGTATAATTGCTGTGGATCATGAATCGCGACTCTCAGACCTGTTCATATAACTAAGAAATTCTTTCGAAAACCTACTGCTTAGCGCAGAAACGTCCGCATGCTTACTTACTTCCACAAACTTGCAGAAGGACCGCAGCAGAGAGTCAAAGGACCAAGCTGGGATCCTCCTGCACAGTTACTGCTATTGTTCTAGGGTTTTGCTCATTCTACACATCATTATCTCTGCATTTCTCACTTACAAGACATGCTATCGACACCTCTTGCTGCTGCGGTCCTTCTGCAAATTAGTCTGAGCTTGTAGCGCAATGCTAATAAGCTCGCTCCGAACGCATTTTCTTTTTCTAGGCGACTTTTCAAGATGTAAGCTGGCGCTTTGTTGGAATTAGTGTTTAGCGCGGTGATACCTAGCTTCCAGTTAACGATTGTTCTTATTCGGGAGCAACCAGTTTTTTTGGTAACCGGCAACATTCGGATAATTTGGCCCTAATATTCTCAAAATCATAGTTTCCGGACTAATTTTGTCCATGGGGGTTATGTGATGCACCGGTCGCGAATTTCGTACAGTAATCATGTACGCATTTGTATAGTTGCAGTAGGTCTACGATAGAAACGACATCTCACACAAGAAAGAAAATTTGAAATGGTGGTCACACCTACTAACAATATTTGGCAGCGTACCATCATTTCCTGACAAAATTGACATCTTCTTCCGATTTCTTCATTTTCTTTCTTACAGTAATCCTACCGTAGTCCTAAAAAAGCACTACGGTTCTGTTTGGGTATGGGTTTTCGTGATCGGCACATCAAAAACACCACCACTGGCAATGTTTTATCATCGTTATATATTATTTATTTTAGAATTTTTGAGGCAGATATGGCCGAATAGTGCCGAATAGCCATACTATAGCTACCAAAGTGAACTCGATAGGGGAAATAGGATGGGATGTGCTTTCAAGGCAAAATCCTTGTGATATAAGAATTAGGAGCCATATGCCTGGAAGCACTACACTTATCCAGACATCATATTGCTGATTCATCGGTGACAACTCCGAGCGATCACTCAGCTGACTCAGTTCTCGGTGGATGTGATGTTGGCTCTGCACGTTTTTTTTTTGCCGTTCCTGCTGTATCCGTCAGTTCTGAGCATTCCTTCACTTTATCCTATTGCAGTGTGAGAGCAACATACGTACAAATTGCACTTTTACAAAGCCACCGCATGTTGAAGTGCAATGATTTTTATGTGCTCACGGTTGATGCTTTCTTTTGACCTCCGTCTTCTCCGATCAATCGTTGTCGCTCGTTTTCTGCATCAAAATCGCAGCAAATTTTTCAGAATGCTGGGTGTTGTGGGCCTTGTGGCCTTGTTATGCACTTCGGTGCACGCCGATCTCTTCACGTCACTCGCCGACATGCAGGTGCTGACCGACGCCAAGAAGAGCATCCCCACGCTGTTGTACAAATTCATCAAGAACGAAAACGAGCGACTTGAGCAGCTGCGAGGGTGCGTTTCGTTGCGTGCGTGCGATTGGACGTGCAGCTTCGCGAACTGTGCAATTTCAGGCTGGCCCAGCAGTATGAGGCGAGGTTCCCGAGCTCGGTCGACGACAGCCTCAGAGACGTCACCAATCCAATCAACGCTTTCCTGCTCATCAAGAGGAAGGTGCGTTTTGCAGAGCGATCCGTTTTTAGCTGGTTTCTTTGCGGATGGGGGCCTAGCCTAGCAGCGAAAAGTTAGAAAATATCCAGAGTTTTCAGCAAGGTGCTTATATATTATTATATTATATTTATGCTAATAGTTCACTCAAGAAAAAATCAGATAACAAGAAAGGTCCAGAAAGCCGTAAGGAGCAGCTCAGACCTCTGATAGGCATAATTAGTCTACGAATTTTCGCTATTTGCAGATGTACGATTGGAAGAACATCGAGCGTATGATGCAGATGACCAAGGAGGACTCGTTCCTTGAGCGTGTCAGCAGTGCCAACCAAGGAATCCGTCTCCCGACTGAGGTGAGCAGTAGAAGACGTTTGATTTAGCCTTCTGAGTCCTCCCTGCACAATAGCCAATTAAACCACAGATGAATCCGCCGAAGAAAAGTTTTAAGCTAAATCTCGATTTGTCCCACCACGGCCAAAGTTTACCTCAGTGATCCGTTTTTCCAAGAGTTATTATGCGAACTTCGTCGCTACCTAGTGGGACGTTCCGGGCCTAGACTAATTTTGGTTGCTTTAGGTAAATTTAGTTAGGTTGATTTCTGTGGAACTTTCCGCGCAAAATAAGTATTGGGGCCAAATTCAGCCACGTTGGGCAATATTGGATCGAGCCCCTGTCTTCAGTGAGAACCAGATTCCGTTTTGGTACTAAGCATAGTACGCTAGGTAGATAGGCCGAGTTGTTTAGTTCGTAAATAAGAGTGGCGTCACTTGCTGTAAGTGTAAGAAAATGCCAGAATTTTTTCTGCGCTGTGCTGGATCCGGATGCATCACTGAGATCGTGGGTTACCTCAAATAATCTATGTGTATCAGCCGGGTTTAGACAGCTTCACATTTGGGTGAACATTTTGATGTATGCCAGGTAAAGGGTTAACCTGGTGATTATTCACATGATCGAGGAATAAGGTATGTGATGAACATGGTGCTTATGCACAAAGCAATCTTTGCAGTATTGTAAGGGTACAGCAGTAATTCCCTGGTGTCAGGTCCTAATAGCGGCCCAGAAAAGGATGTGGAGAAAAGGATTCCACTTACATCTTTCTCAGCCATAGGAACCGTGTTCTGCATGAAATTGAACAATGCAAATCCCACCATTAGAACATGCGCGCTCGTGCAAAACATGTTTTTATTTGAATCAGTAGTAAGTGGAAAATTTAGTTCTATACCAGAATACAGATCCATGCAAAACTCATGCATACCCATGCGAAACCCATGCGACTTCAAATCCGGCGCAAATCGAGAAACCCACGATGTTATCAATCCCATGCAGAGCCCATGAAAAGAAAAACCCCCGAAAAATCACATGCAGAACCCACAAAACACATTTTCTAGGTTTCTTGAGTTCCAGCTGTTCTTTTAGAAGCTCAAAATGCTCAGCGCGTATTTCCTTGATCTCCAGCATCCTCTCTCATTTGCTTCAGATTCTTGCAGTTCTTGATTCTTGCAGTTTGAAGACGGTTACAGTGATGACTGGACAACTGTTACAGTTATAGCAAAGCAAAACCGGTTTGAGCCATATCTGTAGTCTGCAAAAAGGTTTCGATGAAGATGAAAAAACTTTTTTGACATTTCAATTGCTTTCTCAATCCATATTCTGGATTGATGTGGTTGTTCCAAGCAGCATGGCAGCTGAAACGTGACCATAGCCAAGATTTCCGCACGTACGAAAGCATTTTAATTTTAGCAGCATTGCAGTTCTGCGGGTTTGTTGAGAACAAGGCGGAAGTAGCAGCTGGCGAGAGCAAAACTACACTTCAGGCGTCCACCGTTTTTTCGTGAGTTTCGAAGCCAACGTGGAAGCTGCTGTTTATCATCTGCTGGACGCCTGCCAAGAAAATTAGCCACGACCTCCCCCCACCCATCTCATTCAAAGTTTCTGCGAAATAGCAGTAAAATTTCGCACCGTTCAATATATAAATTAGGACGTTGGACGCGAAAAGGACGAATCCAGTGGTTGGGTCAATGCCGTTCTCAACCAAAGAATGTTTGCACCAGGTTTTGAATATATTGAACACCTTGTCAGAACCAAACAAAAGCCTGGGGGTCGACATCAGCGAGAGCTAAGCAGTGATGCCTGAGCTCCTTGGAGTGTGGACAAACACTTGAAGATAAGGATGGAGTAATTTATTTTATTTTTGCTCTACAACTTTTACCCCAACTACGAATTAGCAAATAATCTACGATGTACGTAACAAATTGTAAGTATAGTCCGTTTCAAAACGACGATACTTGAGTATTTGTGCCTATGATCTGTGCATTTCTCGTCTGCCTCTCCAAATAGGGCACTATTTCTCGTGCTCTACCTCATTCTTTAATGTCGTCACAACTGCGTTCCTCGATAAAACACTACAGCAACGACATTCCTCGACCTCCATAGATGCCTTCATCAGTTGGAGTCTGCGTTTCTACTTAACCACGATGTGGTGGCGTCGCCACAACCGCTATCAAACTCAAGAAGGTTGTAAGCTGCAACAACTGAAAGACGAAGGCTATTTTCAACCCACAACGTCGATGGAGTCGTCGCATCGCGCCTGGTGGTAGACGATCTAGGAATTCCATTCATCGTGTGATTTACGAGGACCCACGATGTTCCCTCATGAGTACAACCGCCACTTACCACAACGCAACAGTAGTGCGTGCACATTTTCACACGGGGCCAGCCTTTTCTTGATAGTTTGGTGGCTTGCATGCGCGCGACAATCGCGATGAGGTATAAACACAACCAAAGGGTAAGTCCTGGTCGGAAGTCATAAAGATTTAGGGAGCTCCTTTCTCGCAGGTAGTTTTGACGAACCGAAAATGTAGAAGTCGTAAGGGCCTGACTCGACCTCTCGCCTCCGCTTTCAAAAGTCTGCGTTGCTACCAGAGAAGGAATAATTAGAAATAAAAGTACATTTATGTAACCAAACAAAGATCAGATTTTGGATTGGGCAATAATTTCGTGTGGTTTTTTTTTTCGACTCACTTTTTTACTAGGATTTGAACTAATTCCGATAGCCTGTCATAGGTCATCTTGTAGCTCTTGTTTTGCTCTTTACGAATATTATAACCATTGTTCTCAATTCCTGCTACTTCTCATTTTCTGTCGCATGAAATGCGGGCATCCAATTTGACAAGAGCGTACATTACCGACACCTACAACGGTTCCACAACAATAAAGGAACAAATGCCGCTCAAGCTACCGAGGGTCTTAACAACGTCTAAGTGGAGGCCATTACTGTTAAAAGGACAGCGCAAAGTGGATGTCTGCTTCAGAGAGGTCGATCTGGATGCAGGATGCACCTTGCTCAGTAGGCACAGTTCCTAGAGTTATGAAACGATTTTTTTTGCAAGGACTTGCTCTATATGTGAAGAAGATGTAGTGCGGATATTAACTTTTAGATAGATCTAAGTTCAACTAGTCCACTCAATGAAATTACAGTGAATGCTCAGAAAAACCGCACGAACCTATTGCCCAGCCTAATAATAACCGTGACTTTTTCAAAATTCTTTTCAAACATCAAAAAAAAATTCAAAAACTCCCTCTAGAATTTTTTCAAAATTTAGGGGAAGTTTTTGCTTGTCCAGAAACTTTCGACGCGCCCTGTAAGCTCGCTCACAAAGACAATTTTTCTTAGGTCACGGTTCATAGGGTTACTGTATACGGAATGCGACAATTACCGGAATTATGGGTAGCAGAAAGCTAAGCGAATGTCTTTTCAGGAGGACTTAACCGGAGCTGCTATTGGTCTGCTGCGCCTGCAAGACACGTATCGCCTGGACACCAAAGACCTGGCTCAAGGACGTATCCTCGAGTTCCAGGGCAACTCCACACTGAACGGTAATGCTCCTTTCATGGTTATGGTATCTACCCTCCCCCACCATGGCTTCAGTGCTTTTCAGCCGGAGACTGCTTCGATATCGGTAAGGCAGCTTACAACGACAATGACCACTACCACACCATCATGTGGATGGAGGAGGCGAGAAGACGACTGCATCATGAGACCGTGAAGACGGCCGATCTCGAGCAGGTGCGGTGCTTCTAACCATTTTGAATTCTCAGAATTTATACAGTGATGATATCCAGGTGATGGAATACCTATCCTACTCGCTCTACAAACAAGGAAATCTCAAACATGCACTGCAACTTGTAGAGGAGCTTTTTGCAATGAGTAAGTCTGCATTTAATACTGCAGCACGTGTTTTGTTGTTGCAGCAGGTTACAGTGTAACTGCCCTGGCAACATCTTTTATCCATGGTCACGGCCAGGTTTATTGAATTTTGTGCAGAAGGGTGCACGCGCACGCAAAAAGGCCTCGGTGCAGGCGCACGGAATCGATCGCGCACGCTCGCGGCTGCACCGCGAGCCCTTTTTGCGTAGCAGTAAACTTGACAAGAACTATGCATGCACGCGAAGATCTCGACCTAATTGCAGATCCTGAGCATCCACGAGCAAAAGGCAACATCAAGTGGTATGAGGACTTGCTCAAGCAAGAGGGAGTCAAGAAAAACGAAATGAGGAGGTCGGTTGAAACATTGAAACTCAGCTTATGGACGTAGTACTCAACGAATGCGGGCGATTCCAGAGCCATTGGTCGCGTGAAGAACGATCGTCCTGACAGTGTTCTGGGCAACAGAGAACGTACTATATATGAAGCACTGTGCAGAGCCGAAGTGCCGGTGGTAGGTGCTTCATTTTCCCTCCTACAGCTGTGTACTAGAGCGAGAAAGACGTTTCAGAGTGAGAAGGACATCTCAAAGTTGTACTGCTACTACAAGAGAGACAGACCGTACCTCGTCTATGCGCCCATCAAGGTATGCTTGTTGAGGAACGCATTGCACAAAGTGTGATTATAACGTCGCGATTGTATCGCAGCGACTGCTTATATGGAAGGCGTAGTCATCGCAATTTTGGCGGTTTATACATTTTCCCGCAAATGGATGCGTGCGTCAGCCGCGCGTCAGAAGCGCGCATCCATTCGCGGAAAATTTTCCAAGAAATTGGTCAACGCGGCATGTACTTCTCCAATGAAAAGAACATGCGGCAGCTGTGAAGCCGTAAACGCGTGCGTCTGAGCTGCGTCAGCGATGCGACTGGCCCTATCCTTCATCACATAGGCGCACGCGCCACACACGCATCTAGTATAAATTGCCCGTGAGAGTGTTTAAGCGTTAGAGCATCGCCATGGAAAGCCCAGCCACACGCCTTGCGGTCACGATTCTGCTCTGCCATGAACGCTGCTATGATATTCTTGTCAACGGGTATAGCGATTTTGATCGCTGCGACCGCCGCGACAGTAGTTTTGGTGCGTATCGATCGGTTGCTGACGACACCTGCGCCAGATCGTGCCGTCTCCGGTCGACATCTACCAAAACCACTGTCGTGTGGCAATTGGAAGAGTTATAATTCTAAGCATAATTTACCATTATCACTAAACTGTGTGCTCGACAAATGCGAGACGTCTTCAAAAGTGAGAGTGTAAACGACACGCGAAAGATACGAGCGTTGTGAGAGTAAGCACCAAGTGTCGCAACGCGGTCGCAGCGCGCATATTTCACCATGATGAGGCTAGAGCCCGCGACGCTTTGCACTTGCGCAGCTGCTGCTTTGCAACGACGCATAAATTTCCCTTCTCGTTGTACATCCATGCACAGCTCAGCAATATTTTAAATATTTTTTTAGGTTGAAATTAAACGGTTCAATCCTCTTGCCGTTCTGTTCAAAGAAGTCATGAGTGACGAAGAGATCGAGGTCATTGAACAGTTGTCCATCCCTAAGGTATGAGAACAGTGCAACTTTCACCAATGGCAGATTATGGTAGCATTCTTACAGTTGAACCGCGCCACCGTCCACGATTCCCAAACCGGAAAACTCGTCCACGCAACGTACAGAATCAGCAAGAGGTTAGTCGCACGCTGTAGTTCACCTGGCCTACTGAACAGTCGTTTTCCAGTGCATGGCTGAAGCCGTGGGAGCACGAGGTGGTTGAACGAATCAACAAACGCATTGACATGATGACTAACCTTGAAATGGAAACCGCTGAGGAGCTACAAGTACGGCTGGGTTCCCTAGTATCAAATTTTTGGGACAAATTTGGCGTTACAGGTGCAAAACTACGGTGTGGGTGGTCACTACGACCCACACTTCGATCACGCCAGGAAAGAAGAAACAGAGTCGTTCAAAACCCTTGGCACTGGAAACAGAGTCGCGACTGTGCTCTTCTATGTAAGTGCTAGCGCGCCAATGCAGTCCAAATGCATGTGTAACGTTTTCTTTTGCAGATGACGGAACCTCGTTACGGTGGTGGAACTGTATTCACTGAAGTCAAGTCGACTGTGCTGCCAACCAAGGTAATGTGCTTTCTGGCAAAAGAATTCTACAGGAAAAATTAATCGTTATTGCGCACCTGAAAAAAGGCCGCGTCGCGCCACCCTTACGGCGTGGCGGACCATCTGAACGCAGTGCCTACCATGCATTGTCAGGACTGCCGCTTTAATAAACAACAAGTGTAAGCAAAAGGAAAATAACGATGGAAATTGCAAGCAAGGCGGCAGCCCTGAGAGCGCCCGACAACCATCGCGCCTAGCTGGTCTGCCGCACCGCGTAGATAGCGCGCAACGACCTCATTTTCATTTGTGCAATAACGACTACCGCTCCCTCTATGCTCTTTAGAGTGGATGGCACAGCGGATCCTCTTTCTTTCAGAATGACGCTCTGTTCTGGTATAACCTCCACAAGTATGGTGATGGCAACGTACTGACTCGTCACGCTGCCTGTCCAGTTTTGCTGGGAGAGAAATGGGTACGTTCCTCTCCGTTGTTCCTCTTTTTGGGTATCCTCAAAGTTCCCCTACTCAAAATGAGTCAAAATGAGGATGGAAATGGTAATCTAGCCCTAATTTTCGAGGTGATGGAATGCCTCGAATTTCCGAGGAATTCCTATGACGTTAGCAAAAATGTAGTGGTTCAGCTACCACACTAAATGTGGAGTACGGCACACTGCATCTCACGTTATCGATCTTGATATGTATTGATTATCGGTGGTCCGTGCGGCAGCGTCACTAGCAGCATTCCGCCCAAAATCAATAGATATCGAAATCAATGCCGCTGACGATACCAGCAGAGGGTGCTATGTATACCCCAACCTTACTGTAAATATACTTTATTCGACTCTTCTTCCCCTCTCCCCTCCTCTTACCACCAGTGAACAAGCTCGAGGAAAAAGGGGCATGCCAGGAAACCAGAGATGTTTGGGCATTTGCCAGGTTACGGCTGATTCGGCAGTTTTCAATGTTGTATAAACATATTGCCGGTGAACACCAAGTTCGGATCAAATTACGCGTGTTTTTGTGGGAGGCAACGTTGCTTGACTAGGCCATTAATGGTGTCAGAAAAATTCCATGAAATTCCACTCCAATGTGAACTCTAGGAAGTACGTATGCTGATTTTTCTCAAGGTAGAAATGAGCTGCACGATTTTTATACTGGTTCTGGGCTACACATCATATTGAAACTGCAAACAGCAAGAAGCTGTCCGAATTTTACACATCAGTAGAAAAACAACATTTTAAGGTAACGAACAAGTGGATCCATGAACGAGGAAACGAGTTCCGACGACCCTGCGGCCTGAAGATGTCTGACGGAGAGAGGTAGAACGCCGCCTTTTTCTACAACTATGACACTCATTCTGCCATTTCAGGTTCATTGGTGATCTCGGCTTCGGACCAGAGCCAAGAAATTCGCCGAATCTCAGTCCGGTTCTATCCAAGGACATATATAACACTATTTGAGCACCATCCTGAGCTCTAGGAAACTCTTAGGTCCATTGCCGTGACCCTTGTGTACAGGTGCCGTTCCATATTTGTGTATTAGACGTGGGTGTTGCCATGTAGCAACACTGACGCCATGAGGAGTCGCTCCTCAAGTTGAACAGGGCGGTGGTGCATTGAGTGGTGAGCTCGCCAGGTAGCTAGTAAGGACCCACTCCAGGACCGCTACGGTAAGTGTCTTACGTGTGGTGCGAGGAGTGCAGTGTGTGCATTTGTGCGTGACGTGGTTGACGATGAGTCCGAGCACCACCGCTCTCGGTTGCCCACGACTTCACGGCCACCTGTGCCATCGCATCGGCGCAGGAGCGTCGCGGCGCTCCGACGCTGAGGTCGCGCCACTGGTCCTAACTGTTCCGAGCCGTTCTTTTTGTTTCTGTTTTGTTTATAGTGCGGTGTTATCGGGTGGTGATTACTTGTTTTCGAATGCCTTGCCAATCAGCTTTCCCCCATCTTTGCCAAATTTCCGTCCACATATTCCCTCTAGAAGTGATATTTCCCGTTCTTTCTTCTCCCACTGGCGAGCACAGCACAAACGAGCGCTCGCATGCAGGACTTGACACTTATATGTAGTTCTAGCCCTGTAGCATTTCCACTGAGATTTGCGAGGTTTCCTGTTAAAATCGCGATTGCGAAGCCCCTTTCAGTTCGTTAATTATCGTATTTTGTTTCCAAACTGCCGTGCTGGGTTGCCGAATAAAGCACAACCCAGGCAAATTCCACAAAGTTTCGTTACCGGTGTTGTTGTGTTGCCTGGAATGTTGGTGATAATAATTTATTTATCCACATTTTCCCGGTCTGAATACACAAATACAAATGCAAGGGCTAGATGTTCGGATGGTGGCCTTCGGCCTCCAAATTCACTATAGCACATGCCCTAGTGTTTATCCTATCGCCTACAAAGGAAGTGCAAAAGGGTGACACACACTGCAGTAAAATGTTTCTGAAGCGTTGCACAGCAGTGTGCTGCAGTATGCTAATCATTTTATTTTATCCCCTTAATCCTGAGGAGAACAATTCAAAAATGCGAAAAGAGGAGTTTTTGCTGGATTCGCACCCTCAGTTAAACCTCTTCATAGGGGACAAGTCTCATCCAGGATCACTTAATTTGGAGGTTTTGAAATGGAAAGAATCTTTAGGCGACGCTGATAACAATGGTATACATATTTCCTTACGCAAATGCCGAAAACCCCTTTTTAAACCCCTTCACTGTGGAGAGTTTGAGGCGCAGCGACAGCTACGACAGCTACCACAAAGAGTTGCTGGTTGTGGCATGCCGTGGCAGCAACTTTATCAACCATGGCACCTGACATGTTGCGAGTGCAACTCTTTGTGCTAGCTGTCGCAGCGAGCATCTCAAACTCTCCAAACTGAACAGTGTAAAAAATGGATTTCTCGGCACTTTTACAGGGAAATATGGGTATGGGAAATATGGGTACCATCATGGTCAGCATAGCCAGAAGATTCTTCTTATCTTAAAATCCTGAAAACGATTTTGGATTGAGGCACTGCCTTTGCAAAACTGCTTCACCCATTTATTCTGTCGTTCCACAGCTGTGCAAATACAAAACTAAGTTCCGCAAAAGGAAATCGAGGCACTCGATATCGCTAGCCGACACCAAGGCGGTGTATAGAAGAAATAAGTGTCAAGTGGTTCGTGTCAGCTCTGCAGGGACGTCGACACGTTCGCCTGATGTACCATCCGCGAGCTGCGCAGGCGCAGGAACGCAGACACATCGTTGGCCTCGAAGAGGAACTTTTCGCGTTGACCGCAGTGTAGTGCAGTGCCACCACTTCCATCGATATGTCAAGGACAGCATGCTGTTTAGCTGACGAACGACTGCCACCTAAAAAATGAACTGTTTTGAAGCGAAGAGGAAGCGCAAAGAACAGCAACTGCATGAATTTTGCCGGTAAGGTAATCGAGTGAGCAATTGTTGGCCTGCAGTGCTCCAAGCAACGGAGACCATATATAGAGAGCAGGAAGTCTCATAGATCATAAGTTCCGAATACTATTCCAAGAACGCATGTATAACGGAAATGGAGCGATTATGAAGTCACAGATTTTCACGAGATTCTGTATTTGTGATATTCACGCCATATTAATCTGGCGCACTATTGCTTGGTATTTTGAATAAATCACTGAGTCAGTTAATGAACCAAGAGCTTGACACCTGTCTTCGCGAAATTTTGCTGAATGAATTAAACCTTGTTCACATTGTTTTGTCACTCCTATTCATGTCAACAGCCAGTGGGTTTGTCAGTTCATTGTTATTCATTCCTGCCTAATGAACCAAATAAAAAACACGCAAAACTGCTCAATTTTCTCCTTTTTGCATCTCTTCTTCAGAAAATGCCCCAAAAATGAACCCGTATTCTTTTTGGGGTCAGATCATAAAGGGTGATTTTTATGTTGCTGGATTAGAAATGACTAAGTATGACATAAGGGCACCTTGCTTGCTCTGCCCGAAATCCAAGAGATAGTTCGCTCTAATTTTACCTGCGAAGGGATTCATCAATGTTCCCTTGAACTTCAAGCATTCCACTCATCCATAACGGACGAGTTTCTCGGGCAAAAATTGACGGATTTCGGCCACTGTATACTGCGTAATATAAGCATTTGGCACCAAATTTGAATGTCTTGACTACAAAAGTCTACATCCGCCCTGGAACGCGATAAGCTAAATTCAGGATGGTTGGATTTCTGGAACACACTCGGAGTACTTCAGCCACAAAATTCAGCACGTAGAATTATGTTGAGGACTGTTAATCACGTTAGTCAGAGCTTTGCAGTTTTGCAGATGGAATTTTCCCATTCTGAGGTAACGAGATGCATGCAATCTCCCCGGTAACGTTCATAGGGTTGCGGGACATCTTGTACCCAACTTTTTGCTGGGCGTGGCCGGCCTTGTGCAAGCAGCAACAAACGGTAATAAGGCTAACAGTTACAAAGCATTTGATCACAGAAAACTGTGCAGACAAGTGTGTAATTCCCAGAAGGTCGCCGAGGTCGGTCAGGCCAGAGAACCTGCAGCAGAAAGAGTTTTGGTTGAGGTGTCTGTGGACTCTCTGCTGCTGAGCTTCTGCATCGTTTAGGCCTAGCGGTTCTTCACCAAGTTGGTGTGCATACGATTAAAAGTTCTTCACACTTCTAGGATATCCACAGAACTCTTTTGAGACACTCCTCAGACCTGAAACCGTTCATTTGAGCAAAGAGATGGTCCTTCAACTTTATTGCATGCAGATAATCCTGGGAACGACCACTTCGCGTGTCCGCCGCGATTGGCCGGGAATGAGGTTAGGTATTAGATGTCCGGAAACGCGTTCTTCATGGATTCCGCTACGGAAATAGTTCTTTAAAGAGCTAGTCATCACGAAAATCATGCTAGTGTTGATGCAGATTTTCTATAATTACGGTAGACATTCGGTGGACGCGGTACTTCGCAGATTTTCTGGAGATTTACCTGCTGTGACTATACTTTACAAGAAGAGAAATTCTTCCGAGTTGGAAGTAATTCTGCAGTTCATCGTAAAGTTGCATAGCTAGGGATAAGGAGGATTTCAGGTGAAGCATTTTTCCTCACCTCAATGCGAACTTATTTTTTATTAACGAAGAACCCGCATTTTATATTCATTTATCCAACACATATAAATTGTTATCTTCCTTTCTTTAGCAACCAGCAGTAGCGACCTCTATCTTTCACAGACACAAGTGTCAAGAGCCTGGAGACTTGTTGCAGTACCGGTGGCAATTTAACAGTGTCACACACTGAGTACCTAAGGGGCGTAGATTCGAAAGAGGTCATGGTATATGCCCAGTCTGTGCACCCATTACATGAATATCGAGATTTCAGGATCATTCATATCAATTACCAATTTTTTGAACACTGCAACAAATGGTTTATTAGAATAGCTTTCAAGCAATCTATTCTTTGCCAAAGGCTCGGATATTCGAACATTCATTCCAGTTCTCAGGCCACCACCACCATCAGTTCTCAGCACATTGTTGTCGGTTTCTTCTCAAATTCACAAATATTTCAGTCTGTATTTCTGACATTCCGTTGCCAAGATCTCAGCACTTGGTTATGTCAGAACCGTTGAATCTGTTCAATATCTCACTCTGTTGCCGAGAATTTATTTGTATTGGCCAAACAAAAATCGAATAGATCCAACCAACTGGATAAATGATCTAGGAGGCCATTCGAAGAATGTCGAGTATTCAGATATCGAATGTACAACACTGCTCCCAATCTTTGCAAGAAGGACGCAATAATCCATCGCAGAGCGTCTCCCTTTCGTAATTTTTTTTCTAAAAATAAGGATACCGAAATTTTTCTGAATAGATGGATTGTCTGCCTCGCAGCGAATCGAATGGTTCATGAATTTTTCATTATTTTTATCTGTACCTGCCACAAACACCACTGCAAAATTCAGCAGACCTTGCACGTGACCACCTCCAAAACACTACATTTTTAGTAGTATTCCCTGCAGTGTAAAAAGTTCGAAGTTGAAAAGATTAAATATGTTGAGATTGGTCATGAAATGCACAACTTGACTTCTCAAGGAAAATTGCGAAGCTTCTCTTTCAATAGTGTTATGGACGAGCGACGCTTTGCGACGGATTAACGCTTCGCACGTGTCCTTTTTGCAAGGATTAGGAACAGTATTGTATGTAATACATATTTCTATGAACACAGTAGTGCAGGGGCCTCTGTCTGCTACAGCGTCCAGGTTTGGCATGCAAATCGCCCTTTGGCTGCCACCACGTAAACATGTTTCTTGCAGCAACTTCGGTCATCTGGCGGCCAACAGACGTCGATCTTCGTTCTGCGATTGCGATCGATCGCTGTTAGCTGATGACTCTCATAACCTCAATCCATTCTTTTTCCTCAAGAAATGTTCGTTTCCCATTTGTTTTCACCTCATTTGTTTTCTACCTCTCTTGAATAGGGGGAACAACCAAAAAGTACTGCAGAAATCCCTTGCAAACTTCTATACTCTGTGCACAGTGGCATGGAGAAACGTTTTGACATTTTCACTTGCACACTGCTTACTAGAGCTGTTTTTGACCAAGATTGTTAACTTGCTTTATTCCTCCAACTGGTTAACAATCTTGGTCAAAAACAGCTCTAGTAAGCTGTGTGCAAGTTGAAAGTTATAATGCTAAAATTCAAAGACAGTCGAACATGGAATGAAACAGACGTTTTGACATTATTTTGGCTTTCCATTGGTTTATTTGATTTCAAAAGTGCTCAGTGTACTCCATTTAAATGATGGAGACACTACATCACAGAGTAATGGGAAGTGGCTCCTCATCGGACCAGTGGATGTCCTAATGGGAAATTCTGGAAAGACTACAACAAAAAAAAATATCCCATTCTTGCTTTCGCCCCTGTTGACCTGTCAGAAATGACCAGAATTTCCCCTAATTTTCTGGAGTGTTTCGAAATAATGCACTTGCCTTCAATAAATGCGTAGAGCGGCTCATATTTGAGTGTCTGACGAACAGAAACATATAATACACACTACCACCAACAATAAGGTTATTATTAGATTCTTTCTCGTATATCCATTTTCAGGTAGCTTCTGCTACCAAACTGCAGTTTGAAACTTCCAGAAATTTCTTTCTTCCCAAGCAGGGCCGCCAAATCGTGACGAAGTCGGCAAATTTCCTCCACAGTTTTCTAAATTTCTGTTCGAAAAGATCTGCTCATTCAGGTCATCGTCCACTCTTGCGTCTTCTCGTCGCTTGATATTTTTTCAAAGATCTGTCTATAGTTCCCCGCTTTCTTACCCGGATCTGGATTTTTTCCAAGAGTTCTGCAAATGGGGTGCAGCGGGGGTCGTTATAAGGAGACGAGAGCCGCGAACGGACATCGTTGTAATACATATTGATCCTCGCGAAAGAAACGGGTCCAGAAACGAGTTTTTGTCTAGTCTGGTACCGCGTCGATGGTCGGCGCATCCCTTCTTAATAGTTTAGTCTGATCGGCTACTGTTGTGGTCGCAGCTCTTGTGACAATCCTCTCCTTGCTCCTGCAATCGTGGTCTTTTTTTCCCCAGAAATCACTACTTATTCACCTTCTTTTTTAAATTCTGCTGCTCCTGTGCAATAGTGGATTGACATCAGCCTGCAGTGCTGATCTTAATCTTTGCAAAAAAAAGGCTCGCGACGCGCTAATCCTTTGCAAAGCGTCGCTCGACAATAACTTTCTCAGAAGTAAAACACTTCAGATTATCACCACCGAACTATTAAATTGCTTCACATATGCATAATAAATATTTCGCAGCTAAATAGGAATACAAGTCACAAAAATTTTGAAAAAAAAAGCTCAGAAGTTTATTTACTACCAATTCTTACGTAGCTAATTGATTATTGAAAATAATATCATCCAACTACTTGCGAATTTAGAGTAATTCCTGTAACGATTGATAAAATTTATGACCTATACCATCTCTAGCCCCTCCTGATTCTGTCTCAGCCACCACTATACAAGCCAGTTCTCATATTAAAGACGATGCAGCTTTCACCTTTACTGGTAACTATATACCTCTCCACTATTGTCAAGCCTGGAGGTGGTTCTCTCTCCCACAAAATGTCTACCTAGCCGGATAATACATTCGCAAAAACTTTTTGATAATTCGAATTAAAACTTCGCATTTTTGTAGCTCTCCGAGAAATCAGATTAGGAATATTATAACGAATCTGAATATGTATGATTCCTTTGTTTTCAGCTTTTTGCACTGTGGAAAATGCCACTGAAAAATTCAGGTTTTCAATAGAAATGAAGTTTTTGACATATTTAATATCTGTCAGATATATCAGATCTGAGCGGAAGGATATTTGCTGTGATCCGTCTTTTCCGCAGGCCTCGCTCCGGCTGCACCTAACATCCCGGGTAACTAAGTGCCACCTCCCTCAATATCACGGTCAGACACCTTCCCATCAAATTTGTAATGATGTTTTCAATCAATATAGAATCCATTATTTCAAAAAAAAACTCATGGGTCTTTCGCTTTGGTCCGATGCGGAGAATGTACCTGTTCTAGGAACTCTTGGACATCTTTGTTTTCACGAAAGTTATCAAGAAGCGACGGGTCAATGTATCGCGCAGGTCTTTTTTTGCGGAGATTGGGAGTAGTACTGTACATTTATCCATTAAATATGGTGAAGATGTCCAGTCTCCATTGCATTTTTCGGCATTATTCCACATCCAGGCCCCCAAAATTTTCGCACAAAAATGCTCTGCAGAAAATTTGCCAAAGGATATTATTTGATATGTTTACCACGAGAAGTGTGGCAAATAATGTGTCCAACTTGTAGAGTAACCACATTTTTGTAGCTGTATGCTAGAAATACTATTCATTATTCGCACAAAGTGGTAATTTCAGATGCTGATCGCGATTATTACCATGACCTTGCATAATACTGCTATGTATGTTCCTCACAGAACATGTAATTTTCCCCAATTTGCTCTGGTAATCCTGCCTTGACTCCACAAAACAGGGTTACAGTATGAACTGGACGCAGTGCTTGTATGCAGCATCTCAAACAGCCCTCTGTGCAAAATTTGAGCAAAAATTCTTTTAACGTACCATATATACTACCTACCGTACCTGCATTGTGACTTGTCATGATGTATAACATGAATAAATAAATATATAGCTATCCCGCACTTGCGGTAACGTACAAAATTGGGTTACGGTACAAAATGGATAGATATTGAGCTTCATCACCTCAAATAACCCTGCTATATACAGTTTTAGCGAAAAATACTAGAAAAATTTGTGGCCCCGAATGTGAGATAGTGCCCACTTTTCCCTCACTTTTTTTTCGATTTCACTTCTTTCTGCACTGACAAAGTTTCTGGAATTCTGAGGTTGATCAGTATTTTTGGATGTTGAATCTTCCTTATTATTAAAGCCGCATTTTGAAAGCATGAAATTAACAAACTGGTAATATCTTTCATATCCAGTCATTCCATTGAATTTTTCCTCGTCTTGCTCGACGTAGACGTTCTCGTTTCGTGACAGCGTTCCAGTTTTCCTCCTTGCACTCACCCACACACCTCACCTTTGCAGGATGATGGCCTCTTGGGGTCTCATGGCGTTGCTTTGCGCCTCCGTGCAAGCGGACCTGTTCACGTCGGTGGCGGAAATGCAGGGTCTGCTGGATTCGGAGAAGGCGATTCCTGCTGTGCTCTACAAGTACATCGAAGACGAGCAGAGCCGGCTCATTCAGCTGAGAGAGTGAGTACCTTTTCTATTTGGTGCGCATCTCCCGTTACTGTGTTTACACATATGTCGTCCTTTTCACTCTCCACAAATTTTTCTTTTCCTTTTAGCAGCAATCTTTTTTTCCTCTCAGTTGTCACGTGCTTCAACACTATGTTTCTGTTCCTGTTTTTGTGTTTTAACTGAATTGTTCAACTGTTCATGCGCACCTGAGCGTGCAAGCCATAAATATAAATATAAATATAAATATGAATATAAATATAAGTATAAATACAAGTATGAATATAAATATGCACTTGCCTTTTTCTCTTTTACATTTGAGTAGTGATTATTACTGTAAATTTTCTGACAAATCATCCTCGGCTTTCCGCCTAGCCACTAATCGTACAGTCTATTAGCTCACAGAGGGCTCCCGATCCGACTTTGTCCGACGGCCTCATCATTTTTCGGCTAATTGATCTATTTTTTGCACTTTTTTGATATGCATATGGTGTGGTTCCTTCCATTCTTGTGTTTCCCTACTGCCATTCGCTAAAATATCCTTCCAGACGCATTCTGCGGACAAAGTCGTAATTGCAGACAAAGTCGGATCAGGCGCCTTTTGTGAGGTAATGGACCATACACTCTTCTCTTTGGTTAAAATTGCAGCTCCTAAACGCGCACACCTTGGACTGATCTGACTATACTCACAGTGAAAGTGAAGGAAGCACAGCTGGAATGGTGAAGAGCAGAGGATTTCTGCCAGCTACTCGTAACTTCTGTTTCCTTAGCAAGTGCTCCAAAAGTGAATTCCAGCCTTGCCACTGAAACATCTAGCGCGTTAAAGTGTTCAGAACGCTTGGGGTTTCGTTATTCCTCTTGTTTCACTTTTGATCTGCGCTTAATTTCTGGATCTAACCCTGTGTTGATAGAGATTTAGTCCAAAATTTCTTCTAGCTGCCCTACGTACTGCGCTATTCGCAGGTATCCACTGTTCATCCACTACTTTTCTTTTACTGCTTTTCTTGTCTGTCCGAAAAAATTTGCTACCTGTTTTCTTTTTTGCGTATCTACAAACTATGTTTCATTATGTACTTTCAAATTATATCATTCGAAAGCGGTTTTCCAGACAACCAGCACATTCACTTACTCATTTCGTTACCTTCATCGTTTTTTCCGGCCTCACTCCACTTATGTGAATTCAACGAAACCTTAGTTCGACTCTTTTCATGAGAAGTTTCCAATTTTTGCTCCACAGCGATGCCCCATTACAAAATACTAAATCAGACGTAGAAATGTTACCCTACCGGATGCATCGTTGGTATTACCTAGGGTAAACGTGTTAACAACACAGAAACTTACCGTCAATGCGGGCATCAACACGTTTACCCAGGGTAATCTCAATGGTGCATCCAAGACCTGGTTACCAGCTGTACCTGGCCCTGCTGTGTACACAAAACATGTCTCTAAAATTGTACAAATTTGGGCTGTTGGAATTGCAGCAATAAACGCGCTTTGATTACCTTTGAAAAAGTGAGATTATTCGAGTGTTACCACAATCGAAAGTTCAATAATTCAAAAAAAAATGTTTCTAAGCTTCGTTGAATCTCTCCATTTCATCCATTTACTTCCAACAAGGAAATAATCCATTTTTTTGGAACTGATAACTGATTTCGATAGGGTTTCCCCTATATTTATGAGAGTTGAAACTTGAAAGCGACAGGGTTCAAGAACAGAAAGACTGATTACTCTTGTACACCAGCGACCATTCAGGTTGGCGAGAGAATACCAAAGAAAGAACGAAGCAGCGATCAAGACCGGCGTTCAGGACATCTCCAACCCTGTGAACGCCTTTCTTCTCATCAAAAAGAAGGCAAGTCAACTGTTTGTAGGCCCCGAACTTGTAATGATAGCTTATCACTGTAGATTTTCGACTGGAAGGCAATCGAGAGCAAGATGTTATCAAACAAGGCAAACGATTTCATCGAGCGAATCAGCAACGCCAACTACGGGATCCGCTACCCAACCGAGGTAAGATTGGCGTTAAGCAGATTTCTTTTGCATCTATATCGCAAACGTCGCCAGGGTATCTATACTGGCTGTAACGCGTATTAGGGTCGGATATCTTCTCAGATGTAGTGGCGTTCGTGCGCGGTTGAAAGGGAAAATGCGGAACCTAGAGAAACATCGTTCTGAACTAGGAAAAGTGGTACTTTTCAGCAGAAGGATCTACTGAAGGCAGAATTTAGTTGCACATCCTGTGGTAGGCCTTAGAAATACGGACCCACATACGTGCGGCACGCCGTGGATTTCATCGGAATGAGGACGGGCTTATCAAAGAATGTGCGGATGCGCAGACAATGAGAGTGCCAAGACGCAGATGGTGCAACGCATTCGAGTAGGCCCAGAGCATTAGAACGACTTGTGGCGTTCAGGGTATAGTGAGAGCAGGAGCGAATCAGTGCACCACAATGCTGCTCAATATTTCTCAAATTTTTGCATCTCGCGATCTTCATAGCTTGACTGACCTTGAACATCCTATGGATAGAAAGCTTTCATGAAGAATCAGAATCGCTAGTCCTGGTGCATGTGATTTCCGTAACGATATCGATATGCTCGAACATTTGTGCTAGCAGAAAAATCTCCGCGATTACATCGCTAGTGCAGTTATGGCCATGTCAGTGGAATCGAGTCCTTACAAGTGGAGCTGCGACCATCGGCTGTATTTATACTTCAACGCAAGGTAATGGCATCGCAGCGACGGTCACAGGCTGCGCAATGTGCAAGGTAACGAAGTCAATTGGGTTACGGGCCAGCGATAAAATAGTTGGAAAAAAGAAGCAAATCAAATCCTAAGCAACAAGGTCGACGTAAATCGTTGCTTTGCACTTGTTAGTAGACGCGACGCGAATTCAACCCATCGCGTGATTTTATGAGGAGAAAAGTATGAACAGCACGCAGCAAAGGTCCACCATGTCTCGTCAAGGGGATAACCGTCAGTCAAAACTACGCACGGGACTGAAGTATGCGCAGGCTTTTACACGAGACTAGCCGCTCTGAACAATTTGCATGTGCGCGACTGTCGCTCTGCGATGAAGTATAAGCACATCCGTACGTTCGTAGTGCTGACGGCAAAAAGTGAAGCGCAAATTACACTTGACCAGATGCATGCAGTTAGATGTGAGAGAATTAGCACAAGCGTTTGTATTTTGCAAGCGGGTCACCCTCTAATATTGAATGGGCCGCAGATCGTTTATCAGAACTCCAGGGGCCGCGAGTCGCCCGCTGTCAGGCTCTGATGAGAAAGTGGGGGTCTCGGGTCGCCCGCTTTCTCGAATAAGAGTGGTCCAGCCGCTAACGCTTTTAGGATAGCGGCTGGACCACTCTTATTGTATGAACGCATCGCTGTGGTGTTGTTTCACTGCTGCAAAGTGGTGCCTATACATATACGCGTGTTTTAATACCTGAGTTCTGACAGAATGCGCGAAATGAATTCATACTAAATGATATGAGGATGAGATACGCTGTTTAGGAGGATCTGACGGGTGCAGCGATTGGCCTTCTGAGACTTCAGGACACCTATAGACTGGATACAAAGGACTTGGCCCAGGGTCGAATCTATAAGGATCAAGGGAACTACACATTCGACGGTGAGTCTCTTTGTTCGCATAGACACCCGATGTAAGAGAGAGCCTTCCTTACTGGGTAAATGGGGGGGGGGGTGGAACTTTCACTCTCCCTCTTCTGGTTCTAACTCGTTCCAGGTCACTAAGCATTTGTTTCTTTTGCATTGAATACGAAATTCATTGCTGAGCACTGTATCATCGGTAAGGATCCACTAGGTATTACAGGAGGCTTCAGTTGTAGAGGCCTGCGGCACGCGCACCCAACGTGACACTCTAGTTTTCTGCGCACCCCCAAATCTCAATGATATCACTATCTTCATTCTCGTTCATTCCTCCTGCTCCATATTTTGACCTGTTTGAACCAACGCGTGCCCTGGACCCCTTAGCACCCCATTATTTTAGTTTTGGATTTAGCTGTAAAAGGTTCTGAGAGAAAGACTTCAATAGGGTGAAGCCTCATTTGTCCTTTGAATTTCATTAAGTATTATTAATTTATTTTATCTGGGGTATTTATTTTATTCAACAGTTTTTGTGGGGCACGTCAACTATTGCTTCAAACACCTGCAAAACAGAGGCTTCATCTCATCCCGCCTAACTTTTGCCAATCTATCAATTTAGCTGGAGACTGCTTCACCATCGCCAAAGCAGCCTACAACGACGGTGATTACTATCACGTCATCATGTGGATGGAAGAGGCGTTGAAGCGTCTGGAGCAAGAAGAAGAGCCGACTGCAGATCGCGAGGAGGTGAGTGTGGATGACTCTGTTTATACTTCACCGAGAGGCGGTAGAGTGACGGTGCGTAGCAGAGTCAAGTGAATACCAAACTGCCACAGTCGGAGAAAAAAAGGACACGAGGGCAAGTTTCAATCTAAAACGTCGACAGAGTTGTCGTATTGCTTCTGCCAGCACAAGCTGCGCGAATTCTACCCATCGCTTGATTTTGAAGGATAAAAAGTAGAAGCAGCACCCGCCAAGGATCCGTGGCAAGGTTAATCGCCAATTATTACCGATTAGGTCCGTAGTATGCGGATGCTTCCCCACGCGACCAACCTCTTTTGAACAGGAAGGACATGCACGACTGACGCGCAAGTATAGACACATCCTAGTGCTGTCGCTGCTGCACCAATTCGATAAACTCATTTAGGTGTTGGAATATCTGTCCTACTCACTGTACAAGCAAGGAAATCTCAAGCACGCCTTGCAGCTGATCGAGGAACTCTACAAGCTTAGTGAGTGATTTTCTGGATGCTCCGTACTTCCGAAATGTCATGAATCAGTCAGGCTCCTCTTCCAGACCCACAACATCCACGAGCCAAGGGAAACATCAAGTGGTACGAGGACCTCCTCGCTCAAGAAGGAGTTAAGAAGGCGGACATGAGACGGTAAGTCCAATTTAGAGAAATTCATTGGTTGAGGTGAAGTCGCAGGTTATACAGTATCCAAATAGTCCATCTCCAGGTCGTTTGGCCGAATTGTGAACGAACGTCCCATCAGCGTGTTGGGTAACGAAGAACGAACCATATACGAAGCGTTGTGTAGAAACGAAGTGCCAGTGGTATGTGGGCCCCCATTCTCTCTGCTTATCCCCGGCGGTTCTTGATGCGATACCTTTCCAGAGCGAGAAGGAGCTCTCAAAGCTGTACTGCTACTACAAGCGTGACAGACCCTACCTCGTGTACGCTCCGATTAAGGTATGTTTATTTTTTGCTCCCAGCTCTCGGCCAGCAATTTTATCTGACAATAGTACTTTAACTCGAGCATAGGAGAGGTTTTTCCACTATAGAGCTGAAAAGTAAAGTATTCAGCGGTAGTCGGACTTAGTAACCTTATATCAGAAGCACAGCCGGACCGTATTTCGCAAAAATCGCGCCATTCTGACTGTAAGCTGTATCATGAATGCTTTCTAGGGTGGAACTCATAAAACGATAAGTATTCAAACCCATGTTGGTTGGAGTTATTGGGTTACTGGGTATCGTACTGACTATACTGTACTAAGCTTATTATGCGTTGTGAATTCCAGCTCTGGCCGGGTATGCACTGAGATTACCCAGTGTAAACGTGAACGTCCCTATAACCTGGAACCCATCAAAATGCTTGCCAATACGTGACGGGGGTGAGACGACGGAAACAATGGGTAAAGAATATATGGGCCGGATGCATCACTGAGTTTACCCAGGGTAAAGGGTTGACGCGCATGTCAACGATGAATAAATGCGTGTGGTGTGTAAAGCCTTTACCCTAGGTAATGCCAGTGATACATACGGCCTCTAGATTTCGTACTGAGGTCACACAGGATCAGCGTGTTGACGCCCGTTAAGGACGGCTGAATTTGGAGGCTGTAAACGCGTTTAGCCTGGGTAATCTCAATGATGCATGCGACTTCTGACGTTGAGCGGCTGGTTAGCTTCAAATACACTGGAATGGTTTTATAATTCGGCGTTCTACGAATGATTTGCGCCATAAATAACAGATATTACAAGCACCTTCCATGGGCACTTACCATCCGCACGCGTAACATCAGGGCGTTTTGCCTTGTTGAACTTGCGAAGAAACAACCGAACCTGGTCGAAAAGGACTCCCTCGCCAAGCACTGACACTCGCGGATGGTAAATCTCAGATAATCATGTAAACACTATCGTTCCTAAGCTAATGTTGTTTGAATGCCTCCGTGTCGCTCAATTTAGTCTTTACCCAGCTGCTACCCATGGATAATCATACCTTCCATTTATGCTGGGTATTGAACTACATCTTCCAATCTGGGTCCGGATCACTGGAAGGATGGTGATCTCGTACCCACGGGTTGCTGCTGGGTTTATACAACGTCACACATGGGTAGACATGTTGAGGTGTGCCTGTAAAGGATAAATTTGGAAACGTTAACACGTTTATCAAAAGTAATCGAGCCTCCAACGAGCTGTGGGAGCTCCTTTCCACCAAGTCGCTGCATGGCTTTTCTGGTGTTGGCCATTGGCATGCAACTTCTGCATCGTAAAGATGACGAAGCTGTAAAAGCAGTGTTGATAGTGAAGGCGTGCACTTTCAGCATTTGATTGGTTTTTTCAGGGAGTAGTAATCAAAATTTTCCTTTCAAAATTGGCTATTTCATGTTTAATATCCTAATAAAAGGAGGTAGATAACCAATGAAGTGCTATCTATAGCTTCGTCATCGGATGAATTGTCCCTCAGTGGCAGCCGTATGACCAGAAAGTTTCTCACGGTTTCCTTGGAAAGTGCAGTTCCACTTTCCGACCGAGCACTCAAGCAACGGAATTATTTTGTAGGTCCGCTTCTATCGTGGCCTTTTTGTCACTTAAATCAGACAAGACACACGAGGTCCCCTTGGAAATCCCTTTCAGACGTGAAAATCCATGAAACTTCCCAACCCTTGTGTAGATGGTCATGCAGCAAAACAAGCATGAGCTAAAGCGCAAAACACCAGCGTCGTCATCAACTGTTTGGTGAGATGGTCACTGCTCGACTACATTAGCAATTCGAGCGATGAACTGCGACCACGTGAATCGGCGATTAGGCTTCCTAGGAGGCAATAACTCCTTTGAAGACGTCGCATAACAAATTAGATCGGAAAGCGTGGATTCCAGGTCGAAATCAAGAGATTCAACCCACTTGCCGTGCTCTTCAAGGACGTGATCAGCGACGAGGAGGTGGAGCAGATCCAGGAGTTGGCCAAACCCAAGGTATGGAGTTTTTCTTATCCTAGTTCTCAGCGAATGGTAATAAACTGGGTAGAAAGGGGACTAATGGAGTAAAGAGAAGTGCTCTATTGATACGTAATCTAAGTCTGGCTCCGAAAGTACTAGATGCCAAGAAAAATCAGCAAGGAGAACGGTTTACCCAATCTTCTCGGGATTTATTGATGTCCAAAAACGAATTTGCTCTATATTTATGACACTATTCCACTTTGGGTGAGTAAGAATCGAATTTTCTCGCTAATAATTTCTATTTATGTGTTGCATGAAACACCGATAACATATCCAATTGGTAAACCTAAACCTTTTTATTGGATTACTCTAGGCACACGATAAATTCTGTAATTTCTTGAATTTTCTCGAGAAAAAAAAAACAGGCTCAGAAGTGCAGTGTTCAATAAAAGTAAATAAAAATAAATAAAAGTCGAACAAAGTTGTTCAACTCACGAAATAATTTTAGAGCAAGTCCGAAAATTTGAATGACCCAAAAACAAAGAGCTCTATAGCCCTTCTTTCCATTCCTCTAAGGCTGCAAGACTCACCATTCTCCCAATATTTCAATTTCTGGCTTATTCGCAATCGAATATTCGAATATCGAATATATCTAATACATTATTCGGTCAACACACTACTCAGAAGACTTTGTTCACGCCACATGACATTGTCATTTGTTTTTTAGGGGGAACACCGTGGATACGGTATTTCTTGGAATTTTCTCGAAATTTTCCGATCGTAGTCATTTCACACCTACTGACATTGTCATTTGCCTGCTTTTTATGGGGAAGAGTTATTTCTTCGGTATTTGCGGTAATACAGTTATTCGGTATTTCTTGGAATTTTTTCAAAATCTGCCTGTAGAGGTCATTTTACAGCTCATGACATTGTCAACAGTTGGGATTTTTAAAACGATTTTCCCGCATTAATAATAAATAACCAACGAAAATCTTGTTACGGTACAAATTGAACGCGATACTCGTGATCTGGTTATGAAATAACCTCTCTGGGCAAGATCTGGGAAGATTCTGAGAATTACCGTATCTACATCACTCAGAAATGACTTTACGATGTAATACGGATACGATCTTCTTGGTGGACACGCCAGATATGTAACGTTCATACTTAATTTTGGCAAAAAAAATTCTTGAGTTTTTCTTTTTTTTATTGGGGGGGGGGGAGGGCGCCGAGGTGGTGCGGTACCATTTTCTTGTATCTCCTCTCATATTTCTTCTACCAAATGTTTCAGCTTGCTCGTGCTACTGTACATGACGCTGCATCCGGAAAACTCGTCACAGCAACTTACCGGATTAGTAAGAGGTGAGTGATCTTTTACCCTTCCTCTCCTCACGAGCGGTTAGCGAGTACCACGTATGACGTCGTCGATTCGATTGCTCAGCACAGCGGCAGCGGAATCACAGATTCTGAGCGTGCTATTGTTGAGTACAGTATACGAAAGAGTACAGTAAATCCTATTCTTACCCTATGATCTAACATTTCAGTGCCTGGTTGAAGGACTGGGAGGGCGAGGTGGTGGAGAGAGTGAACAAACGCATTGATTTGATGACAAATCTCGAGATGGAGACCGCCGAGGAGCTGCAGGTGAGTACCCGAAGAGGCTGTGAACGTCCCAATTTCTCACCGTTAGGGTTCTGCTTCCAGATTGCCAACTATGGCATTGGCGGCCACTATGACCCTCATTTCGACCACGCCAGGAAGGAGGAGACGAAATCGTTTGAATCACTGGGAACTCGCAACAGGATCGCCACCGTGTTGTTCTACGTGAGTGCATGAGCTCTTTCAGGCCCTACTAAATAGCTACCATGTACTAGTTATTGCCTTGCAGATGACACAACCAGTGCATGGCGGCGGTACTGTCTTCACTGAAGTCAAATCTACCGTGATGCCCTCCAAGGTATTGTTTCCTCCATTCCAACCACATTGCAGCGTTTTGTGACGATATTGCGTCATTCATAGGGCGCGGATCTCCGGAATTCCGATCTGGAAGTTCGAAAGATCTCGAACTCCAACTTAAACCTAGCTTTCAACATCCAATTTTTGAAGCTTCTGCAGAAGCAGATGTATTCATTATATTATATGTTTACTTACTTGTTTATTTAATTATGAAGAGCAGACTCCCGTCAAGTATGCTGACATTATCTGAAATCCTGAATCCTGAAATCCTGAACTTTATGCCTCTTTTACTTCAAAACATTAGGCGTTATGGCTCTGTACTTTACTTCTGCTCATCCCTAGCGTGTTTTGGGGTGTGTAATCTACGTAATTCATTCTTGCTTCAGAACGACGCCCTCTTCTGGTACAACCTCCACAGGTTTGGAGATGGTGACCCAAGAACACGTCACGCTGCTTGTCCAGTGCTGGTTGGAGTCAAATGGGTAAGTTGGCCCAACTTTGCTGACTTCAGGAAGAAAAATTTCAGGCTTCTTCCAGGTTTCGAACAAATGGATTCACGAGGCTGGAAATGAGTTCCGTCGACCTTGTGGATTGAAGATGTCTGATGCAGAAAGGTTAGCGCCAATAGTCTTCCTGCTTCTGAGTCTTGAGGCCGGCATGTCTAATAGCGCCAAGATTGGCCCTGGAGCTATGTGCTGCAGTTTTTTGCTCTAATCTCATCCCTACAAGCTTATTTACCTACTCTTTTCACGCTCTAAGGTGCACCACATATGAATTTATTTGGCGAAATGAACCAGACGAATGGAAATAGCGAGCAAAACAAAAAAAAGAAAGTTAACATTTACTCTAAAAAATCCAGTTTGAAAAAAATTTCCATCTTGAGTATTTTTAACAAGACATTCGTTGGAGGTCTAGGAGCCAGGGATGGGTGCAAATACTATTAGTGGTTTAAGATCCCACGATTTTCGACGATTTGCAGAAGTTTACGACCTGTGAAACTCAGAATTTTTGCTGCGCACATCCCTGCTCGGGCCCGCTATCTAGTTACGGAGGATGAACAGGAATCCAGCTTCTTGATGCTTGTTATACTCGGAATAAACAGAAGAAAACTGCACTAATTGCTGATGCTTGCACTTTAAGGTTCGTCGGTGACCTCGGCTTCGGACCCGAGCCGCGGACGGCTCCGAACCTCAGCCCCGACCTGTCGAAGGACATCTTCAACACCATCTGAGCCTTGACACTCGCGTTGTTTCTGTTTTGAGTTCGTTTTTCTGCGTTTCCGGGTTACCATACTTGTTGCTTAGCGCCTTGCCTGTTGTGTTCCGGCCGAGTTTTTCTCCTCTCTCTTGCCTACCTCATCGTGCGGGTGCACTCGCATAATGAGGCACCAATGTGCGGGTTGCCGCCCTTTCTTCCCTATGCATAACATTTCTGTGTCAAATATGATGATATCTTCACATGCTACTGAGTCTTATAAGTAAATATTCTCTATCTTGTGCTGGTCTTCCAGAGCAAACTGAACCTTTTTACCGAGAAGTCCACCTTCTGCAAGCTATTGGCAGTCCCGAGATAGCCTGGCCATTCTATTAGAATTTCGCCTTGGATTGAAAAATACAGGGCATTTGTGCATTTATTTTCGCTTACTATGTACTACCCACTATTCCCATTAATTTTTTGGATTCTGTATTTCTAACTCGCTACGAATATTTTTATTAATTTATCTATTTAATACACCTAGTGGTGCACCGTAAAGAACAACATAAGAAGAGCAGACAAGCGCATTCTAAGAATTGGTGCCGCAGTGACTGGTTTTGTTTGTCCTTTTTTATAATCGTGGCTCAGTCCTTGACAGGGCCCAGGGACGAGCAATCAAAACCAAGTTCGGGTATGTGTTAAGCTCTATGGAGGCTTTCTTTCTCTTGCTTACCAATGGCACAGAGTCAGTTTGAACTGGGATAAAAAATAAAACTTTACTCTCCTCAGTTTTTTTTCAAACTAACTATAGAACTTTTGTATCTACTTATGGAGAGAAGTGAAGTGTTGATTTGAATTGTGCACTTTTTGCTGTGGACGCTATTAGCGTACTCTCCGTACCAGCTGGAGCCAGCAACAGAAACGAACCGTCAAATCTGTCGAAAATTTCATTCTATTGAATATCGAGAATAAAGCAAGCTTTAGAATTTTCCCATGACTACCTGGATGCCTGTTAGTGGCGCAAATCAGAGAAAAATCCACAGCCGAAGTGCATGCTTTCTGCTTATGATCACCGTGAATCCTTTTTTCGCAATTTTTTAGCTGAATTAGCGACTCTTGTTCGTTCCTGATGTGAAAAACTGTCCACCAGGACTATTGTAGTATAGTAAAACGCGCACTAATATCGAGAATAAAGTCACGCTTTCTTTGGATTCGATGAAATCGAGTGAGAGAGAAAAGAAAATATTTTCAAAAGTACTGCATTTTCAGCTACAAATGTAAAGAATCAGTGCAAATCTATTCAGGAACATTTTCTTGAGGAATAGAGATTACAAAGCGAATGTTATGCCTTATCACATTCTCGAGTACTGTCCTGATAGCTCACCCCAAGCTTGAAATACAGATCTAATATTTTCATCAGTTGATCGTCCAAAATTGGCAGCGTGCTAAATATGTGGCCGCCACTGTATTTACTTAGTTGTTCAAAGGCGCAAGCAAATGGTCGAAATAGAGCGGCATTCATGACTGAATCAGGAAGTTATTGGATTATGTGGCAGTATTTGGTAGTGCGGGATGGCTAGTCCTACGTACCAGCGTCATGCTCCATGCTTTGTAATTCGGTGCTATTACCTCCACCGAGTTTTTCTTCTGCTCGTGACTGAATTCTGCTCCCACCACTGAGTTCAGTGAGAACCACGTCCACTTTAATGGAGTAAAAATACCTCTGCTTAAATCCTACTAATTTATTTTCGGAAAATTTCCCTAGTTTCCTCGCTAAAATTGCCAGGTAAATGAGCGACTTCCATCCGGATTCCATAGGATTTCCACCTCGTGCTGTTAGTGGTCCTCACCGCCGGTTAGAATCACTAGAAGCCCACTTAAAAAGATGAAGGACAGTAACCACGGATTTTTTCTGCCTATAATCCATAATTTCAGTGGTTGTTCTTGATTGGCATTCATTATTG
Source organism: Ancylostoma caninum (assembly GCA_037903475.1). NCBI lineage: Eukaryota > Metazoa > Nematoda > Chromadorea > Rhabditida > Ancylostomatidae > Ancylostoma > Ancylostoma caninum. Next base: position 139,786 of record JBAJFG010000314.1, read on the forward strand.
TGATTGCGGTAAACATTAACTACGGGGTATGAGAACCGCTCATAAAGTTGGGAGTAAATGTGCATGTGTCATTCCGCGTTTAATCCGAGGGATTTACACCATGGTTACGCCTCTTGCGATGGCTAAGTGACGGATAGATTATCTCGTACTTAGCCCCATGGACTGGTGGTAAATTTTTCCTTAACTCCTGGAACAGGGTAAACTTAGCATAGGTAGACCCTATGTTGAATGCCAGCCCTGCTCTCTGTATGAGAAACATCCACCTGCCAGAAGGCCTTGCTATGTGTGCACAGACTGTATCTTTCGTGAAGAGTTCAAAACTCAGAAATCAAGAGCCATTCCTAAAATTTCGTGGAGAACGCGGATTTTATCTATTCATCACCTCGACAGTTTTGGTCAGTACGGAAAGGACATACTGAGTACTTGTTAATTTACTTCTTGTAGTGAGACTTCACTGCAATTACTGGGACGTTTGCTGCTGCTGTTTTGTTGTAGTCCAAGAAGGGGACAGAATTAAGGACGTAGTGCACTTGTGCAAGCGCAGTTTTTAGCTGCTGCTGGCACTAATGGGATGGAAATCCCAAAACGGCGAAATGAGGAAAGGGACGTGTTGCGGGCTAGACACTGTGTAGATGTGCAGGGACTGGAATGCAGCGCTTCTGCTTCCGAGAACGTAGAGCTTCACACCTCCATGTTTTAAGTAAGCGCTTTGTCAAGAAAGCTGAGCTAAAACAGGTGAATAGTCCTGTAATCCTGAGAAATGCCTGCCAACCGTTGTTTGTAACTTGCTACTCCATTATTTGCAGCCAAACTTGTTCTGAGCGGGAATATAGTGACTTGTCTGTCGCTCCAAAGGCCTCGATAGAGCTCACCAACATCTTTTATACACCATATAGATGACAGGATTGACAACAAAACGAAGATTAACTTATGATAAAGCCTTGAACATAAACAAAACAGATCATACTTCAATGAAACTTATTTCACGCACATCAAAATCTGATCACAATTAATTTTCGTCGACTTCGTCGACATTATTCTAGATTAGGTTGGTCGAAAAGTCTTGCACCAAATTGTACAGTTTTTTCAAGGAACTATAATATGTACCAGTCTGGCCGTCCGGCTAACGCCGGACTTCCAGACTTCTACTGATGCTCGCTTCGCTCGCATACTACACGTTGAAAGCAAACACAAAAGTGTAAATGGCTTGAAAAATCTGCATCCTTCCACGCACATCTATCGCTCTCCTGAGAAACCCTTGATCCCGTAGGCGGTAGCTTTCCTTCACATGAACGAAGTTATATAGGGCATTTGGAAAGGAGTCGGTACTGGTGCATTCACGGACTGGAGCTGAATGGTGCGATTGTGCACTATCAAGCATGCTTGATATTGATTGAAACTGGCCGCATATCAGTCCATGATCCTTCCACCAATACCGACTGCCGGTTGAATGGGCTGTACTCTTCCATATGAGCAAAGTTAGTGGCCCTGAAGAACTGAGTATAACCATTTCAGTGCAAATGTTATCTTGAAATGATTTAGGCTCAACGGGCTGTTGTGGTAATTCAAGTGATAAGGGTCCACAGTGTATACAAACGGGAGGGTTCATTCAGACATAAATGAAGAGAACACGGATACGAAAGGAAACAATGTACATCTAGGTAATTTAGGTAGGAGGGTCCGCCGAAACAGGATAAGCGTACCCTTCATGCAGAAATAGACCCGCCTAGCGAATTCCTTTACTTGTGGAAGCCGCCGCACGCTTATCACACCGTTGGACCCGACTCCAGGCGTTTCCCCACTTTTGGACGCCACCACACCCTTATCACACCGTTGGACCCGACTCCAGGTGTTTCCCCACTTTTGGACGCCGGCGCACCCTTATCACACCGTTGGACCCGACTCCAGGTGTTTCCCCACTTTTGGACGCCGGCGCACCCTTATCACACCGTTGGACCCGACTCCAGGCGTTTCCCCACTTTTGGACGCCGGCGCACGCTTATCACATCGTTGGACCCGACTCCAGGCGTTTCCCCACTTTTAGACGCCGGCGCACGCTTATCACACCGTTGGACCCAACTCCAGGCGTTTCCCCACTTTTGGACGCCGGCGCACCCTTATCACACCGTTGGACCCGACTCCAGGCGTTTCCCCACTTTTGGACGCCGGCGCACCCTTATCACATCGTTGGACCCGACTCCAGGCGTTTCCCCACTTTTGGACGCCGGCGCACCTTATCACACCGTTGGACCCGACTCCAGGCGTTTCCCCACTTTTGGACGCCGGCGCACCCTTATCACACCGTTGGACCCGACTCCAGGCGTTTCCCCACTTTTGGACGCCGGCGCACCCTTATCACACCGTTGGACCCGACTCCAGGCGTTTCCCCACTTTTGACGCCGGCGCACCCTTATCACACCGTTGGACCCGACTCCAGGCGTTTCCCCACTTTTGGACGCCGGCGCACCCTTATCACACCGTTGGACCCGACTTAGGCGTTTCCCCACTTTTGGACGCCGGCGCACCCTTATCACACCGTTGGACCCGACTCCAGGCGTTTCCCCACTTTTGGACGCCGGCGCACCCTTATCACACCGTTGGACCCGACTCCAGGCGTTTCCCCACTTTTGGACGCCGGCGCACCCTTATCACACCGTTGGACCCGACTCCAGGCGTTTCCCCACTTTTGGACGCCGGCGCACGCTTATCACACCGTTGGACCCGACTCCAGGCGTTTCCCCACTTTTGGACGCCGGCACACCCTTATCACACCGTTCGACCCGACTCCAGGCGTTTCCCCACTTTTGGACGCCGGCGCACCCTTATCACACCGTTGGACCCGAATCCAGGCGTTTCCCCACTTTTGGACGCCGGCGCACGCTTATCACACCGTTGGACCCGACTCCAGGCGTTTCCCCACTTTTGGACGCCGGCGCACCCTTATCACACCGTTGGACCCGACTCCAGGCGTTTCCCCACTTTTGGACGCCGGCGCACCCTTATCACACCGTTGGACCCGACTCCAGGCGTTTCCCCACTTTTGGACGCCGACGCACCCTTATCACACCGTTGGACCCGACTCCAGGCGTTTCCCCACTTTTGGACGCCGGCGCACGCTTATCACACCGTTGGACCCGACTCCAGGCGTTTCCCCACTTTTGGACGCCGGCGCACCCTTATCACACCGTTGGACCCGACTCCAGGCGTTTCCCCACTTTTGGACGCCGGCGCACGCTTATCACACCGTTGGACCCGACTCCAGGCGTTTCCCCACTTTTGGACGCCGGCGCACGCTTATCACACCGTTGGACCCGACTCCAGGCGTTTCCCCACTTTTGGACGCCGGCGCACCCTTATCACACCGTTGGACCCGACTCCAGGCGTTTCCCCACTTTTGGACGCCGGCGCACTCTTATCACATCGTTGGACCCGACTCCAGGCGTTTCCCCACTTTTGGACGCCGGCGCACTCCTATCAAATCGTTGGACCCGAATCCAGGCGTTTCCCCACTTTTGGACGCCGGCGCACTCTTATCACATCGTTGGACCCGACTCCAGGCGTTTCCCCACTTTTGGACGCCGGCGCACTCCTATCAAATCGTTGGACCCGAATCCAGGCGTTTCCCCACTTTTGGACGCCGGCGCACTCTTATCACATCGTTGGACCCGACTCCAGGCGTTTCCCCACTTTTGG